>JACDJE010000213.1:1091586-1122360 GCA_016647715.1 Pavo muticus
AAAAGAAAAGAAAAGAAAAGAAAAGAAAAGAAAAGAAAAGAAAAGAAAAGAAAAGAAAAGAAAAGAAAAGAAAAGAAAAGAAAAGAAAAGAAAAGATAATTTCTAACAAAATAGGTGTTAGTATCATTTGATGCATACATGTTGGGACAAAGCCTGGGTACTGAGTTAATAGTAACACAAGGACAGTGTAACATGATAAATGACCGTTTTCCTGCCTGTATGCCCTGAATACCTCTCTTTGCAATAAGCATATGTGAGCAGGCTGGGGGTGCATAAGATGGGAGGGGACACAGCCAGAATGGCTGACCCAGACAGGCCAAAGAGATATTCCAAGTTGTGCAGCATCAAATCGTGCTCAGTAATAAAACTAGAGTAAAGAAGGAGGAAGGAGGCGACGTTCAGCATGACGGCACTTGTTTTCCCAAGGTACCGTCACACGTGATGAGTTCTGCTTTCCTGCTAATGAGAAGTAGCAAATGAATTCCTCGTTTAGCTTTGCCTACACAAAGCTTTATCTAGTAAGCTATTGTTATCTCAACCCAGGAGTTCTTGCACTTTTACCTTTCCAATTCTCTCCCCCATCTCACCTGGGAAGAGGAGACGCTGCCTGCTGAGGCTAAACTGCAGCACAGAGCTTCTCCCTTGGCCCTCCTGCCACTTTCTTTCCTCCATCTTTGCATATAGATAAATTATTTAAGCCCAGGGCTTCTTTGCATGGTTCCTGCCAAAGGTAGCTGCTTACTAAATTGAAAAGCTGGAGGACAAGTTTTGAGATTAAAATAATTCCTGTGTTCCTGTGGCAGTGACTCAGGGATGGTGCCTTGTCTGACCTCTCCCATGATGGATTCATTAATCTCACTGAAGGTGCCAGCAGATCAGTTAACTGCTATTCCTATTTGGCTGCCCCAGATGGTATGTCTGAGGAAACAGGGAAGATTAGATGGAAGATATGACTTGAATTTCAACAGCCCATTGCTGCTCCAGTGTATTCAGCCTAAGAAAAACACGAGTATTACCTTTGTCCATCTCAAAATAGTGCATCAAAAGCATTTGGAGGAACATGCAGACTGTTTTGTGATTGACTGAGACATGACCTTCAGACACAAGGAGAACCCACACTCTCTGCTGGGTTGCGCAGAAACTTCATTAGCATTAAAAAGCTTTTTAAAGTAACCCACTTAGTTCTTTTGCCCTCTTGGATGAGAAAAGATGCATAAAATGCTATTAAAGTCCTGCATGGTTAGAGTCAGGATAACTTCTGCGATAACTTGATACAGCTACATAAGGTCAATCTGTGAGAGAGCAAACTTAGCCCAGCCCTCAGGGGAGTGTTATTCCTGCATTTCCCATAATACTCATCTCCCTTAAAATACTGTTTTACAGACCTGAACACTTCACTGGTTAACATGTGTTGCTGCTGCAAGTTTATAAGCCTCTTTGGCAACTGCTACCTAATGTGTTGAAAATAAGCATTCATAGTCAAGCTTGGGAAATGGGCTTTGTCCAGCAAGAAAAGTTCATGTTTAATTCATAGAATTTTTTCCTATTAATTTTAACATAGAACCATAAATATGTACGGTGGACTCCTCAAAGTATCATGGATTTGATTACTGTGTTGTCTGAACTCGCAATATAGAACCAAGTGAGACTGTGAGGGTTATGCTCAAAAAAACTTTGTTTCTTCAGTGTAGTAGAAAGATCATACCTGGCACAAATGAACATGAACAAGCAGGGGCTTTGGAAGGAAGGAAATGTTCTTCCAAAATCCCAACATGAAGAAGCATCATTAAATATTTATTTGTGGAGAGCTTATGAGGTTACCAATATTCTCATACTATGGGTTGTGTGGATATTGTGCTGCTACCTAAAGAGGGATAAGAGTCAGGGAACAAATAGTAAGTGATATGGCTGTACAGGGGTCCAGAGTTGGAGTCTGGCCCATTGTACTCAATTATTTAGCAATATAGACATAAGTTGTTAGAGCCAGCCCATGCCCAAAGGCCAATGGATTGATCAGATGAACACATGGTGGGGCCCAGAGAGCAGAAGTGACAAACTGAGTGAAGAGGTTATCTGGAAATAGCCTCGTGGTGTCTCAGGCTTGATTTCTGGATGTAATTAATAGCATAAGGAATGGGAGAACAGAAATGGAAGCTCTGGAGATGTCCCAAATGGTGGCTGAAACTATAGCGAGTGAAAGAAGTTGTAACAGAGTTTGTGGATCAACTATCTCACTGATCTAGTTAAGCGAAGTTTCAGAGCCAAGGGTGGAGGAAATAAACTGAGGATACTACTCATTATAGGGCTGTTTTGGTTGTTTTATTTTGGCGTTGACCCTTTGGCTTTTTCCTATTATTTTTTTTTTTCCAAAATGCAGCGAGAGGCTGCTCTGTTCTCCTGGAAGGCTGCCCTTAGACCAGTTTCCCAAGGGCTTCTTGGTCTATGGAAGTGCCAAATAACTAAGCTGCACTTTACAGAACAGCTGGGCAAGGACTGAGGTGGGACTTTAAACCATGGCTTCTCTTTCCTGAATAAATCCTTAACTATCAGGGAAGTCTCATATAGGGATTTAAAGTCTCTGTCTTCCTTTTTCTGGGCCTGTTCTTATTTATATCAACAATTGAAGTGATGAGAACAAGAAAACCCAAGAATTTCCAAGACTAATACTTCTGTCTTATAAATGCATGATTATGCACTTAATTACTGACCTATAATATGAGAGTCAACGTGGGCTCTCTTTCCCTCGTAATTTTACTACTCATTCCACTCTTCCATATCTGAGGCTGTCTGGTTTATTTTACAGTCTACATTGGGATGAGTCATCTCTAAAACTGCCCATTTTTCTTCTTCAGCTGTAACTGGGGCTCTAGTGACTGACTCAGAAGGATGAGAACATCTATGTGAATTTCAGATTAAACGTTCCTCTAGAGTATTGGTTAAGCTCTGAAGTCTAGAGTCAAAAAAAAAAAAAAAAAAAAGGAATAAATGGTAACTAAATCCAACTTTTTTCACAACCAACAGCTTGCATAGCACTTCATTAACCTGGTTAGGTAGTGAGTATGGAATGAATTCCAGCTCTTCCACCTTTCCTCTGAACCAGCAAATATAGATGGAGAGCATTAGTTTGTATATTAATAAGTAATTATTTCAACTCATTTCAGCTTTAAAGGAAATGTAACTTGCCATTGAATGCCACATTCTGTGAAGTTATTGCTTCAGTAATTTGCATCTAACAATCTTTTAAAGTGGAGCATGCATTGTAAAGAGAAGTGATAACTTTGATTAGATGAAGAGCTATAGCTGAAAGAAATGAACTGGCTTCTACTCAGTAAGCTTATCCCTTTTTAACTTGTCTCTCCGCAAACATAGCCTCTTTTATATCCACCATAGCTGCCACTGCACTTACTTTGTAGGTTTCTTTTCAAAGCAAATGGGTCTTGACTTCTTTTAAGCTAGCAAACTTTATTCCAGTAGGCTTTCCATCTGAGATAAAATCTCTATAAGGATTTGAATTATCTATGCCTGTGTGGGCTGAAAGTTTTTTCACTTGATTGACTACATAGCTTTTCAGAGCAACGTAATTCTTTCTGATATAGGAAGCCATAATAAAGTATATACTGATATAATTCATCATATGCCTACTTTTATTATAAAATGCACGATTCTTTGTACTGTTTTCCCCAAATTAGAAAAGCCACTTCTACTTTGATTCTAGTATCCACATTACAATTTATGTCCTTAAACTGCTGGTGGTATAATTGCATTTGGCATATCTTTCCACTTAGTTGCTCTATATCAACAAACTTTTAGTCTGAACTATATAAAATAAAATGTGGAGACAGTCGGATCAGTATAAAGAGCATCAGTAATTCTGATTCCAGAGGCTAGCTTTCTTGACATTGCCAGTAAGACATGCTACTTGACTTTAATTTAATAAATGTAGTTGGTTTTTGTTTTGTGTTGTTTTGTTTATTTGACAGAATTAAAGCAAATTCTAATTAAACTAGTATACTGATCCTTGAAATAATGCCAAAAAAAGAGTGCATATATTTGTTTCATGTGCAACTATATTGCAAAAGCAGATATAATTGTGAACATTTCAGGTAGTACAACATCTCGACAAAGCTTGTTGGATTTGCTATTCCTCTTTAAAGGACATTATTTGACTTAAGCACTGTCTTCTTCTATATGCTTTTAAGGTTCGTCCCGATGGAAATAGTAATACTGAATAGCTGGACAGCAATTCACATACTCAAAGCACTGCACAAACATTAACTAATACACTTACACAACATCTAAATAACTATAATACTGGCTGTCAAGGCAATGAAGAAGCAGACAAACGGACTGTGCAGTCCTGGAATAGATTCTACAGGTAATGAGCAATGCCTTTCAACAGGGTGAGGTGCAGCCTGCCAGTATGCTCAAGATTTGCATTGTTCTCTTTCAACCACCTGCAGTGCTATGTTTAAAGTGCTAATTAGCAGGTAGCAGATGCTGGTCCTTTGCCAGTTCAGCCTCGGAAATGTACTTTGGTCTGTACAACCAAATATAATGGTGCCAGTTCCAGGTTTCTGGTCATTAGTTTCCTATTAAATATCTTTAATGTTAAACATATTAAACATGGGGTACAGTTTTGGGTACTGACTTCTTGAGAAATTGTTCTTTGAATCTTCCTCTTTTTTCCTCTTCTTGTGTGTTTATTTAAACGAGCTACTGTCAAGAATGAAAAAAAGGATGGATTTGGTGTCTTGGGTGACAGCAGCCTGTCAATATCATTTTTAGATGTTAGCTGGCCTGTGGCAATAACAGCAGGATATGGTGATGAGTTTATTGGAGTGCTTGAAACATACAGCTGGAGACAGAATTCTTTGAACCTTTTTGTTAATTTCTTGTTTAAAAACCGTTGCTTCTGAGGTCTGTTAAACAAACTAAAATCACATTACTGCCAGTTACAGATGCATTTTATTCACTATAACTCGACAGATAACTAAGTAGTTCTTTACCTGCATCCATGACTACATTTACTAGTTGTGGCCTTGCCCACTGTAATATTGTGCAATAATAAGCCAATCTGGAGGTGCAAACAGCATTGATTGTTACTTTGGTTTTATGCCAAACTGAGAAGAATGGTTCTTTGACCTTCAAGTCCAAGGAAAACTTTCTTCTCAGTTTTAATGCTCATCCATAACAATGTAACTTCCTCCATTTATGCACCATCTTTCAGTATAAATGTTTTAAAGCAGTGTGTGGATGTGATTGTGCATGTAGTATATGAATAGATCTCTTCACACATGGCTGAAATCAATCAGCAGTTGCTGGGAGATGTGCAAGCATTTTGTAGTGACTAGTGTTCTGCAGAGCAATTTGGGGCATGTTTTTTTTTTTTTTCAAGGTTCTTTTGCCTATAAAGAATGACATGGCTTTAAAGATCATACGTTAGGTAGTTCTGGTTATATTGTTTATATAAACATAGGTACCTAAGAGTAGTCGAGCATTCCTTTAGCAGTGTGATGTTGGTTCACCCGCTGAAAGCTTGGATCTAGTTAACAAAGTAAGATTTGTAAATATCTATTAGTAAAAATTCTCACTGCTAGCAACTGGCTATTGCTTCTCCATATGATGGTTTTGGTTCCAATGCAGAACTGAAGAGTTTGTTATTTTGAATGTAGTGAAAAATCCATAAGCATGCAGTACGAAGAGAGTAATAGGAATCTGAGAAAACGGTTGTGCTTAAATATTGTTCCTGAATATTGAATTCCTGCATTTTGTCAGACTCTAGTGATCTGTGAAGGCCTGTTATGGGCCTCTATGGGAAGGTGTCCTTCCAATACTTTTTTTCCCCTCAGTGGCTTCTCTGGCTTCATAAAACCCCAGCTTCCGTCTCGATGTATTGCAGTGCTGTCACCATCATTTCCAATTCCAAAGTCACACTTGTGCCTGAACAAAATACACCTCTTTTCAACTGAAATCACTAATAATGGTCTATTCCTAGTTTTTTTGTTAAAAACCAGCAGATGTCGTAGTTTCTCCAAAGAGAGCAGGTTTACCCCTAACCCATGGAAACTGCAGCAATTCCTGGGCATTTCTGTGCAATGTTTTACACAGAAATAATTCTGTGTTTGGCAAATTATTGTTGAGCTATGTGCTCTAACCATCTAATATTTCAGCTGCTCTCATTGTTAGGCAGAATACATTGATATGTAAGAATCTACAACACCTGTTTTACTTGCTGAAACATAGGGAAGATACTGCTGTGATGCTAAACACCCAAGACTGTGTGGTACTGTCTCAGGTTGATTACTGAATGGTGATATTTTCTGAATTATTGCCATTATCCCTTCATTCAGTCATTTTTAATGACTGACCTTTCTTTCTGTTACTGCTCTGATATATGTTCAAAATGGTTAAATGGATCCAACTTAATTTGACACTGAGCTAAGGAAACGGAGTTAATGCTTTTGTAATGAAAGCATAAAAGTATTGAAATCAGCTGAAATTCATCTTACCTAACTTTAGCCAATTCAAGATTGGATAGTTAGTCTAAAGTAGCTATTCAGCTGCCTTCTTAAGAGAGAAAAATAAACACTTTAAAACGCCATTTAATCTCATCCTAAGTTAGTGCTGGAAATTGTCATCTTGTGATACCCATATCTTTCAATTAAGGATAGGAGGAGACTAAATGGCAGTTTCAACCTACACAATTAATTTAGAGATGACTGGAAGTAGATAATCTTAATAGACACAGTGAATCCTGCCCTTCTTTTTGCTTTCTTAGTAAAAACAATAGGAAAATTGTTAAATAGTCAATATTCATCCCATTACACCTACATACATGCTTGTGGGTGTTGCCAGAGCAGCACCTAAGCTCCTGTAAATTATCGTCAGCATTTTCTTTGCACTATCTATGGGCAAGGGAAGGTGATGATGATTCAAATTGTTCAGATGCAGAGCTGACGTATAGCAGCTACTTTCCAATTCTATTCCATTCTGACTGGTGAATAGAGGGCTAATCTTGGGGTATAAAGCTGCTGCCCAGGATAGGGGTAATGTCCTCTGTGGGGGCTGGAGAGGTAGGAAAGCAAGAAGAAATGTGAAAGACAGAAAATATTTTTTTACTCAAAGCATGGTGAGGCCCTGGCACAGACTGCCCAGAGAAGCAGTGGATGCCTCAACTCTGGAGGTGCTCAGGGCTAGGTTGGATGGGGCTCTGAGCAGCCTGAGCTGATGGGGGGCAGCCAGCCCATGGCAGGGGGTTGAAGCTGGATCTTTAAGGTCCCCTCCTACCTAAGCCATTCTATGGTTCTGTGAAAATGTGAATGGAAGCTGTGCTTCCTTTGAAGAGCCTGCTTGGGAATTTCTCACACAGAAAACTGACAACACAGTCAGGAAAAAAATATAAACCTACTGAGCTATCATGGTGAAAAGCTCATCCACAGTGAAGCCTTATCGACGAGCACTCCTAAATTTGCAGTAAAGAAAACAAACAAACAAAAAAACCACTGGAGATACAATACAGCTAACATTTAATTTATTGAATAACTGTTGAAATTTAGCTTTTGTGGTTAAATTTTAGCAAGAGGAAAGAGTGAGATTACACTTAATATTAAGTGTCTAATACTTAGGCAAGCAGAGTGATCTGTGTATCTTGGCTCTCCCTGTACTCACTGGCATCTCCCTGCCTTACTTATAAAGACGATTTACCTAAGTAGGAAAAAAAGAAGATGGAAAATCATCACAAAACTAACAGTATTTAAAGAAATCTAAATGTTGAAACAAGCATATGCTTACAGAATTTCTATACTTGGGATCAGAAAGAAGTTGGCAATTTGAGCTTGTAGGGAGTTAATTCAGATAAACTGCTGAAATAATAATGAAGACACATGCTTGTAATAAGCTGGAATAATGAAGATGCATGCTCTATAACAGAATGGAATAACAGAAGATTGCTTCTAGCCTGTGGCATGCTGGGAGATAGGGAGGCTAAATCTGAGCTAAGCTGAGATGTCTTGTTCCTCAAAGAGCATCATATGACAGGCAATGATTTCTTGCCATTCACACTTCAGGCAGACATAAAAAAGAAGGGGGTGTAAGGAGGGGGCAAACTGTGCTCACTCTAAAAAGTCCTGGCACTTTTTCCAATCAATGCTCAAAATACAGATGTCTGTCTTGGATAAAAAGGAAATCATTCCAGCGTGGAAATCAGGAAAACTAGTTGTGAAACAAGTCAAGGAAACAGCTTAACCACGGTGAGGAAGAGGCTCTATACACTGCCTGGACCTACCAAAACATGTGCAGTATTAAATATAGCTCCACCTGACATTCAGAGTTGCCCACTACTGATCTGTTCTTGCTGAGAAGTAACGGCACTGCTGCCGTAGCTTGAGTGAGATGGCAACAGTTAGCATCTTCTTGAAAAAGTCAGCCTATACTAAGTTTACACCACTTTCTGCAAGACTGAGGCCATTTTATAATCTTTTAAAATTCAATTTCTGAATTTGTCAATCTGTAAACAGCCCCTCTTGCTTTAGCAGCAGTGGTGAGGAGACAAATTCCCACATCTCAATTTCAACCTCTGGGTGAATGCCACTGACCCAGTTCTGCAGATGTGAAAACCAGAGCTGGCTAAAGCTGACCAGTTCAACCAGTCAGCCTGGGATCTTCTGGATTGTCTATGGTTTCAGTGATGAGATGTCATTTACACCTACAGTTTTGTGCTTGTGTGCTGTGTTGTGTTGGTTGTGCTGGTCAATAAAGTGTATTTCTCCATTTGGAAATTGATGAAAGCAGGATTGTATCACAGCTTGGTTTGGGATGGAATGGGATGGGATGGGATCTGCTCCCACTTCTCCATCTCAGCCACTGTGGCTGTGCATAAGGGGGAGGACAATGGGGAATTAGACAAATAATGACGTGTGATGAGGAGCAAGAGCACTTTGCAAGGGGTTGAACATAGAGAAGAAACACAGAGCAGTGACTCTACCACAGCAGCTTTGCATCTCCATAGCTGCCACCTCACACCCTCTGCTCAGAATTGTAGGACATCAGGGAGCAGAAGGGATCAGGGCCACATCTCTATGTCTGCAGCCTTTCTCTGAGTGCTTGCTTTCTCTTCTCTCTTCTACCAAAACAGTTGGTCGTGATTAACAAAGATAGCTTGCAGGAAATACTGAGACAAAATGTCCCAATTACCCTTAAAAGAAAGGATCCATCCCTGCTGCCAGCAGAAGTTATAGAAAACTTGACCACATGAAAACAAACGGATCTTTTAAATGTCAGTGAGCCAAATGCGTACTGATGATATTTTCCTAGACTGACGAAAAAGGAGAGTGGTGTGCTATGGTTTGATATTAGCAGGTCTGGTTTATGTATCACCTCCTACATTCCTTCTGAAACAACATTGTTAGAAATGTTATTTGCAGAGAGAGGCCTGTTTCGTATGTATTGTTGTTTAAAATATTGTTGTTTAAAAATAAATCATTCTCACGTCAGCATTTCTAATTGAGTTGGGCAACTTTTACTGACTCCTAAAGTACAGCACACCCAGCTGGGTGACCTGACAGCACCTGACAGTGGCTCTAAGAGGAGCAGAATCCTACTGTCACTGGCAAAGAGGTGAAGAATTAAACGAAGAAGCAGACTGATTGATGAATGCCACCCACCAGCAAGAACATGCCAGCACGTGGAAGCAGTCCTTACAGGTATCTGAACAAAGTGTGATGCATATCAGAGCTGTTTTTAAAATCTCTTTCTCAAAAAGAAAATGCAACCCTATTTTGGGGACATAGGCAAAAGAAAAACCCAAGTATTCACTTGAATTCTCATTTATGAAGTTTGTTGAAGGGCTGAAATTCACTTTTTCTGTTGGATCATTTGGTGATCTATTTTCTGTTTTTAAAAACACCAATAGTACCTCAAACTTCTCATTACTTTACAACATATTATACCCTGGCTTATTTAAGACAGAACTCTATTTTCACAAACTTTTTGAATCTCTCTTTCCTCCTTCAACTCAAACCAAGGTATTTTAAGAGCATTTCATACCTTTTTTTCTAGGTAATGAGCATTGTTTCACCTCATATAAAACCTGTCTTTCTTCCCATTCCTAAGCCTGGACTAATGGAAGCTACGATCAAGAATACATCACAATATTTTTTTTAGCATTATTTTTTATTTGGCTTTTTTGCTACCTTTTTATTACTGAATATTTCTGCCTGTCTCCACAACCTCCTTATTGGGGTTCTTTATTAGAACTCGGTGAGAAATAGTTTGGAGAAAATCTTTTTGGTCCAAAAAATGTTGATCTCATAAGATGATCTGATAAAGCAGCTTTTGTGGGAAAGCCTTCACTGAAAGAGCACTCTGACCTTTGATGGATTTAATTTTCACATCTGGGAGAGCAAGAACACCACTGCAGAGTATCGAACACTGCAGAGTATCGAACAGCCAAAAGAACTAGAACCTGAATTCATGATTGGTCTCTGAATCAAGAGAAGGCTTTAAATTTTCCCCTACTAATCACAACATCTCATTAACTAAAGATTTACTGGCTATTCTATTACACAGAGATTTGCAATAACAATTGTATTCAAATTTGTTTTATGTTTATGATACTCCAGAGGAATAAACAAGAGGAAGATTTTAGGAAGAAGAAATCCCTTGCATTAGAGCAGCTAACAAGTTTCCATGAATATAAAACTTTCTTCAGTTCCTAAAATGAACTTTGATAAAAGATATTATTTTACTTGACAAAACTTCCCATCTGGAAAAGTTTGTTTCTTTCTGGTTTGCTACAGAGAAAAAAAAAATCCCAAGCAACATAAATAATGTTTCCCAAGCCGCCTGTCTTGCCTTCTGAAACCTGCAAAGACCTTCATCAAGCTTTGACTGTTCTTAGCAGGAGACAAGTTCAGAAACAGCCCAGTTCTAACTTTGCTTTTGGTCTAGTGGTGTTTCAAGTAGGTTTGAAAAGAGACTAAAGGAGTTCAGTGTTCTCTAATGGCAGCTAAGCACATAATAAACCCACCTCATGAACAGAAGAGTAGGTACACAGAGTACTTGAAGCTGAAATATTATTTTCAGTACCATGTTCCCTCCACAGATAGTGGGTTCCATGTTGTCAAAGCCATCTGACCTTCCCATTTCTGATCAGACTCTCCCTCTTTTATTGCCTATCTGTTGCGTGCCACTTATGCTATCAGAACTTTACGCAGGATCAGTTCCCAGAGCAGTAATTCTGTTTCTTCCTGGCAGAAAACATTCACAGGGAAGTTCCTAAAGTTATTAGTGATGGCACATAGCTTCAGGAATGATCTTGGGAGAAAGGAGATTGGGATTTGGGTACCTAGTGTGCATCCCTTGACCTAGCTGAATTCGGAGCTGAGAAAGAGGAATTTCACGTATTCACTTCTGAGATTTTATTCTTGCAAATAAATGTAGGTAGAGTGAGTGGGGACTACTTTCCTAGTGACCATAATTAGAGTTCCCTGTGAGAGAGAGCACTGAGCGCTGCTCTCTTGACAGTGACAGGGCCCGAGGGAGTGGCACGGAGCTGCATCAGCGGAGGGGCAGCTGGGGGTGAGGGAAAGGGTCTGCATCAGAGGGTGGTGGGCATGGAACAGCCTGCCTAGAGCAGTGGGCATGGCCCCGAGCTGCCAAAGCTCGAGGATGGTTTGGACACTGCTCTCAGACATTGGGTTAGATTCTGTTGAAGTATGAGGATGGCTGAAGAGGGAACCTTCTTCACCTTTCTTTGAAATCACATATAGACACATGGACATGTGCCATTATCTCCATCTCTTCCATCAGCAAGCTGCTCAAACTCAGCTCATTGGACCAGTTTGCCCATTTAAGTAGATCTGAAAGCTAAGCACTCATGGGACTGATTATTCTTCAGTGGATGGAAAAAGTAAACCTTTAATGACTGTTCAAGGGGCTGTACTTGAAAAGCAAAACTTGGAAGAAAAAAGAGTTTAAATTTTGTGTTGAAAACTAAGTAAATTGTGCATAAAGGAGATGTATTATAGTATTGCAGACATTAATAATTAATCCCGATGCTTTCTTGCATGTGAGCATTTGATTCTGATGCTTTGAAATTATCTTCATGCCACTTTTTTGGGTACTAATAGACCTTGGAGCATTAGCAGACACACTAAGCATTAGAATGAAGAAGGAGAATTATATGAATTGGAGCTGATAAAGTTTGATGAATCCGAAGGTTGCTGATAACCAGCAATGTTCTTAAGGGAACAGTTCTCCATAACTGATCGGTATATATTATACCATCTGGCAAGTCCAGATGGTTTTGAGCAGTCATCTGTATTCTTCAGGAACTTTATGGACCTGAAAGACTTTAGACAAGCAACCTGATTATAGGAAAGGAATGGGCCAGGTGTGCCAGATAGCAGGAGGAAACAACTGTATAGACCTATAAAACCTACCATCTTTTAAGAATATGTTGCAGGTTCACGGGTAAAACCATCAGGATGAAGGGATCCTCACAGAGCTTACAGTTAGATCTACAGGGAGAATTATGTTGCAATATTTTAAGTACTACAGCACTGTGTTTTCATTATCCTTTTAAACTACATTAAAGGATAGGGCACATAAAAAAGGGATCCACCAAGGTTTTGTTAATGGGTTGATGTCTGATCTTGTCAAGCTGTAGAGGGAAGTACATTTTAAACAGAATCATAGAATCATATAATGGCTTGGGTTGAAAGAAACCTTAAAGATCATCTCATTTTAATCTCCCTGGCCATGGACAGGGTTGCTAGCCACTAAATCAGGCACTAGATCAGGCTGCCCAAGGCCTCAACCAACCTGGTACTGAACAATCCAGGGATGGGGCACCCACAGCTCTCTGGGCAGCCTGTGCCAGGGCGTCACCACCCTCTGAGTGAAAAATTTCCCTCTAACATCCAATTTTAATCTCCCCTCCTTTAGCTTAAAACTGTTTCCCCTTGTCTTATCAATATCAGACTGTGTAAAAAGTTGATCTCTCTCCTGTTTATAAGCTCCTTTTAAGCACTGGAAAGCTGCTGTGTAGTCTCCCTGGAGCCTCCTTTGGGCTAAACAACAGTACTCCAGATGGGGCCTAATGAGGATAGAGCAGAGGTGAACAACCCCCTCCCTCACCCTGCTCCCATCCCTCTGTTGATGCAGCCCAGGATACTGTTGACCTTTCAGGTTGCAAGAGCACTCTGCTGGCTCACATCCACTTTTTGTCCACCATGAGCCCCAGATCCCTCTCCACAGGCCTGCTCTCAATAAGGTCTCTCAGTCTGTACTCGTATCTGGCATTGCCCTGACCCAAGCGCAACACCTTTCTCTTGGCCTTGTTGAAACTGGTTAAATTCACATAGACTCTATTTTCAAGCTTGTCTAGATCCCTTTGAATGGCATTTCTTCCTTCTGCCGTATCATCAGCACCTCTTGGCTTGGTGTCAACAAAAATCTATTTCTCTGATAAGGATTTAGATGTTTACTGTGGAGACCAGGTCAGGCATTGCACACATTCTCATTACTAGGCACTGGGAAGATATTCCATAACCACCTGCTCTTCCAGTGCCTAGTAATGAGAATATGTGATTTTGGTAATTGATGGCCTTTTCCTGCCTCAGTTGATTTGAAACAGTATCACCTGCACCACTGGTCTACAGCCTTTTGCACCAAAGGCAGCATTTTTCTATTTGTCTACTGAAGCAGTTTCACTTTAGTGGAATATTTTGATATTTAATAGGCTAGAGAAGCAAGAGCAGATCTGTAGTCTTGTGGAGTGTTGTCACCTGGAAACACGCTTTTATTTACTGATGCAATAAATGGGTAATTTATGTCACATAGCTAGTTACTTTCTCTCTTTAATGTATGTTTATGGTACCATCAAAATGAAACTGCCTGCTAGAGCATTTGAGCAAATTCTATAGCTTCATCCAAGTGGAAATAAGAGTTGTCTAGAAGATAGGAAGTTTAAAATCCCTAAAGAAAATTGGGGTATTAAGCATAATCCTTCCTTATCTAAGCAGGAGCTGTCACTGATGAGCTGCTAAAGAAGGGTAAAGATGACATCCTGTCTCCTTATTTGCTTGTTTATTTGTTTATCCTCCAGGATCTAACTTCAAAGTTAAGGAATGTTTTGTGACTGCACTGCTGCACTGAAGCAGGCTGGACTTCCTTCTGAAAACAGGTAGGCATCTGTTCACAAACTAATTATTAAAGCCTTCTTAACAGTTGTTTATAGTTTTGAATACTCTAAAAACACCACGTAACTCCCAGTCTTGTATGAAATTTGCCTACACCTTTTGTTTTTACCTAAGTGTAAGCAGAGTTGCGGGCTCTAGAGTGGATACACACTTCTCTAAGCCTCTCTGGAAAGCACAGAGGAATGTACATGCCCTGCATCTGGAACCATTCACCTCACTCAGAAAGGGCCAAGCACCTATAATCAAGAACAAGACCCTCCAGAACTGAAGTCATCTTAGAAAAATACAGCCAGAAGAGGAGGCAAGATTACCTCCTTGCAGGTCTTTCACATAATGTCCTGATAATTCAAAGATCTGCCTATTTGGATAAGGGATTGAACATTATCAAAGAATCATAGAATCATTAGGGTTGGCAAAGACCACTAAGATCATCTAGTCCAACCATTAATCTTACAACAAATTTCCTAAAACGAATGCATACAGAAAAGAAAAAAGAAAAATGATAACGCTCTTGAAGCTGCACATTCTGCATGAGCTAGCATTAAATTTGACAAAGGAGATATTTGTTGTGAATTTTTCCTCCTTTTTAAATTCAAATTGGAAGAAATAGGTTTCATTCAGATCTCTGCTTTGATCCATAGAAATTAAGATTGAGAAATCAGTGTGACATTATTATAGTTCTCTTTAAATTTTTAGGAAAATCAAGTAATGTCTGTAAATAGGTTTTTGTTAATTATCATTTTTAGTGTTCTCTCATGAAAGAAAATCCAATTTGTGCAATAGTATGTGTCTGCACACAGCACACAAAGTCAGTGTTAGAATTCTGTGTGGTACAGCTGGAAGGAGCCAGGAACAGAGGATATAACTCCACGTCTGTGTCTTATACAGTGATTCCTAGGTGTCCTAGTTATTTCTCACATCATGAAGATAAATACATTATTAGTACCTGAAATAAGAGCAAGTGGTCAAGAAAGAGTAAGAGATGGGGAGTTTTGGGCTAAGTATCTGTGCTTATAATAGAGATAAATAAATAGAAGGTCTTTCTGCTGTTGAAGTCACTCAGTATCTTAAAATATGTTCAAAGGCAACCTTCAAGAGAAAAAAAGTATCTGAAAATCCATTTATGTGAAATGACCTTGAGAAGGTACACCTCCAGAGAAATCTGGGAGATTATGGGCAAGGTGCTCACCGCAGATCCTGCTGTTGGGCTGTATACCTCTTCTGTTCCTGCTGTTGATACAGACAAATATACGATTAACTTCATTAAATTAATTCTGATTAACTGCATACCTACGAAAAGATGCAAACAGAGTGAAGCTGGAAAGAGATCATAAAATGAAAGGAATTGTTTTCTTTTCTTCTTCAATATGTGCTAGATCAGAACTTCATATCCTAGAGGGAACTCCAGTAGGTATCTCATCAGACTACCTTCGTATCTTTGAATGAAAATCTTTACTAGTTGTTTTATAGCCCTAATGAGAACCTATCTTTCTGAGATCATTATTTACCCATTAGCTATAGTCCTTTATTTAGAAACAAATAAATACAATTTAAACATAAATCATTGAAAAAGAAAAGCTCATCGCAGAAAGTAAATGGCAGGAAAAATATTTACTAGTAACAGAAATGAATTATGTGTTGCCTGGGAAATTATTTGTACATGTCTGATTATTTATCTTTACATAAAAAGCCCTAGGTAGGCAGCTTCTGAGACTCTGTTTACTTACAGTTGGGAAATGTCTATAAATGATACATATTTCATTATCCTGAGGTACTTGGCTGCTGTTCATACCTATGCAAATAGGGCTGTTCTTCAAGCTTTGAATGACTGCGGGCAACTATTTCAGAAACTCTAGGGGCAGATTAAGAGGGTAAACAAGTATATATTAATGTGCATAAGTTAAGCTATTGCTTGATTACATGTGAAGGCTGGAAATAAATATAACGATGTCTGGTCAATTGACCAGTTAACAGTAAAAAATGTTGTTTATTCTACTGTTTAAAGGATGAAAATATTCAATCTCCTTGAACTATAAAATGACTTGAAGAGGTTCCCTTCAAATATATGGCTTGGGTAAAGCAAGTGTGGTAACACCAGAATAAATCAAAGGTCCCATGGATTTTATTGTGACAGAAATGAGATGGCACAAGCATATTCTTCATTCTAAGCAGTCAAGACCCTTGAATCTCTTACTTTCAGGGACTTATGTCCTCTCGTTGTCAGTTTCAGTAAGAGATATTTTGGTGGGACTTTTTGGTTTAAATATTTTTTTTTTCTTTTTCTTTATTTGTTCATGCAATATAAGCTATTTAAGGCTCTTAGTGGGCCTGGACTGATGGCACAACAACTTTTAATCAAGATGCAAAATGGACCCAACTACAGAAATCCATATCAAACAAAATATCTGAGCAACTCGGATAACTTACTGTTCTTTGATTGAATATGAGTGATTTTCTCAGAGGCTTAGGGCCAGATCATCATCTGGTACAAATCCATTTAGCATGAACTTCTGTGGACTTGCCCTAGTAAATGATTGGCTATTTATACTTGTGCAGAGGTGTATTAGTTCTAAGGCATATTGCCTTAGAACAAAAGCTGATAGAGCATCTTGAGCATGCTTCAGGCCATGATTGGACTTCTATGTTGGGTAGAAAACATTTGTTTTCAAATGAGTACCCAGAACCTCAGACCTCAGCAGCAGTCAAAAAGTGTGACCTCTTCTGGTCCGCAGAGGTGTGATCTAGATGGATTTCTCATAGCTAGAGCCAATCTAGCATGGTTTCTCTCTTCCTTTCAGTTGTGTCACTCGGATGGAAACTCAGCCCTTACAGTAATGAATAAAGTACTTCATTGGTTTACATTTTGCTTGTATTTATAGATCTCCCCTCTTCAGATATTCATTTGAATTAACACATCTTTTATCAATTGCCATTTTGTCCACTTCAGATCCTAAGAGGGAAAAGAAATATACGTCATTGCTGCTAGGCTGATGATCAGCAGCTTAATTGCTTTTCTGTACTGTTTCAATGAAGATTAATAAACTTGGAGTTCTACTAGGTTAATTTTGAAGAATCACATCAGAATAATATTATCCTGTGTTAGAAAATATTCTGTATAAACAGCAATTCCTATGGAGACATAACTGAGTTAAAAGTAAAGTATATTAGCTAAGTACTTACAGCCTAGATAATCCACAAAAAGCTTATGAGCCTTCCAGCTGATACTGTCCTTCACCATCACGTAAAGGGATTGTGTTGACTTTTAAAATGAGGAACTGTAGACTGACAGATGAATGACTAATTAATTTCATACCAGTGAGTCATAAATATTTTGTTGCTGTTCTTTTTCTGGAGATTTGTGTTTAAGGCAATGTTTAGACAGAATCTCTGCTGCTCCTGAGGGAGAAAAACGAAGGTGGCAATTTTGTGTTTCCATGGTTCTGGGCTGCTGCAGTAGCACAAACAGCTCTGGAGTTAGGCTATAAAGACCTGGCTTTCTACAGGCTTGAATCACAGTGCAGGTGGCATATCATGCAGAGCAGGCAGCTCACAGCAGATTTCTTGTGCTTTTCTTCTGGTAGACCTCTCCTAAATTCCTTTATGGTATTTAGATTATTTTTTTAAAGGTAGGAGTAACCATTCTGATAATTAGGAGTGAGCTACTTGTGTCATGTAGAGATATAGAAGAGTACTTTTAAGCAAGCTTTCATTAAA
The DNA here is from genome assembly GCA_016647715.1 of Pavo muticus. Taxonomy (NCBI): domain Eukaryota; kingdom Metazoa; phylum Chordata; class Aves; order Galliformes; family Phasianidae; genus Pavo; species Pavo muticus. The sequence goes on from JACDJE010000213.1 coordinate 1,109,502, forward strand.
TGAGTTTTCAAATAAAAGGGCCTGGGGAATGGTTGATAAAGCTTGAGTTCTGCCTCTGAAAGTGAGTGCCTGAGAGATCTCTTCATCCATTTAGATATGCCAATAACAAGAATAGGTCTAATTTTGTACAGCTTTCACATGCTGAGAGGGAGAAAGTGGAACACTACAAACACTGCAGACAAGTCTGGAGGAGCAAAATAGGTAGAGACAACAAAGCTTGTCAGGCACCAGAAAGTGAAGCATTTTTAAAATGTTATCTAGAAAATGGATGAGAGACTCAGCTGACATGAACACATGCAACTAGATGAAATGCTCAGTGTGCCTTTACTGTTATTCTAGCCCCTTGAAAAGAAAAGTTACCTTTATAGGTACCTTTTGGCATGATGTTGCTAGACATGTAGGATAAAGTCTTTGGTTAGACTGTGCAGCCGTTTTGTTACCGAATCAATGTCACTGCTCTGTGCGTGTATTCATGGTCTCTCAAGCTAGTGAGTAAAACAAACCACGATCTGGTCTCTGGCCCTGAAAACAAGTGTCACAGAGTGGATAGTCACAGAGGAATGGAGACATGGCATGATTCAGTTCACTCATATAGGCACAGTTTTGCTGCCTATTGTACTTACAGCAATTATAAATGAGTGACCCATGTTGTAGCTTTGGTAACATAAACTTTGGTAACATCTGACAGGCAGGAATAACTTTGAAGAGATGCAGCAGAGCCATTGCTGACACTGTTGCATTGGAAATTTTCATACAGCTCACTAACTTTGTCTTTGGTATGCAGTGCTACCAAATAGCATGTTAACTACTCATTTGCACCAATGATTTGGAGTTAACACCTATGATGAATAGGAACAAGCAGGGAGGCTTGATATTGATATTATGTAGTTCTATAGTGAAGTAACTGAAGGTTTTTTTAGCACATTGTAGGAGCCTTTGCCATCTGTGACACCCATGGGTGTCACAGTCTTGCTGCAGGGAGTCCCAGTTTACTGCATATTAGTGTTTCCTTTGAGTACAAAGAAAAAACCTAAATGTTATTCTTACAATTGTAGTGCTATCCAAAAAAAAAAAAAAAAAAGCTTTGTATCCATGTCTGAATAGTGTATGACAGCACTCTCACTGAAAGTTTCTGGGAAGCTACTTAGAGACAAACTGAAATTCTGCAACTTTCCAGACTCAGTCTAGGTACACATCTCTGTATTTCCTACACGAAGGAATTACTTGAAATTTCTGTGGATTGTGAGTGAGAATTCAGCCCAATTTGTCCTCTAAACTTGGGAGAGGCAAGGGCACCCTCTCTGAATGAAAGCAAGTCTGAAGCCACTCTAAGTAAGAAAAATAGTTGGTGTTTCATATATGTATCTGAGACATAGAGACCAGAAAATGTCCAGGAAACTCTGTTATTAACTTCAGACCAGCTCCTTTGAGTGAAAAAATTGAGCTACTGGAGCCAACCCAGAATCCCAAACAAAGCAAAGTAAGCTTTCTTCTTCTTGCATTTCTCAAGCTTTCAGCTGGATTACTCATGGGAAATAATTTGCTTTCAAAGATGGTGAAGGGCCTCTTTCCCCTATGAAGTATGGCTATCTCCCCAATGAAGAATGGCTAAGTGAACTGGGTCTGTTTAGCCTTGAGAAAAGAAGACCGAGGGGACCTGACCCAGGTCTATAAATATCTAAGGTGTGGGGGGCAAAGTGGTGAGGCCAGACTCTTTTCAGCAGTGTGTGGAGACAGGGCAAGGGGAAACAGCCAGAAACTGGAGCATAGGAAGTTCTGCACAAATGTGCGCAAGAACTTCTTTACGGTGAGGGTGAAGGAGCACTGGAACAGGCTGCCCAGGGAGGTTGTGGAGTCTCCTTCTCTGGAGATATTCAAGACCCACCTGGACACCTGCCTGTGTGACCTGGTATAGGGAACCTGCTTTGGCAGGGGGGTTGGACTCGATCTCTGGAGGCCCCTTCCAACCCCTACGATTCTGTGATTCTGTGATTCTAAGGAGAGATAATGACAAAATCTGGAAAACTCTGAATCCATGCTGCCATGTTTTGATGACTGGTATACCAATTGACTTGAAGGTGTACTTCTGAAACTGTTCATTTCTTTCACTTTAACCACTAGTGTCTCCCAGAACATCTAAGGGTACTGAATCAGGTGTAGCAGAGCTAAGATCTAATCCTCCTAGGATCAGGGTAGAGTTTAAAAAACAGATATTCACTATCATTTCTACTTTCAGTGGAATTTAGCAGACTAAGGCTTAGTCTTGTAAAGAGAGTAGAAAGGAGACGCTCTAACAACTGCTTTGACTTTTATTTTTTTTTTTAATTGCTGGGAACTGTGTAATATTGTTTTGTGGCATGAGAAAACTTGATCTCTTTGCTTTTGTAAACAGCTGTAAAGAATGAGGTTGATTCAAGAGGAAATCTCCAAAGCCCTATTTGTGTTAGATATGGATGTGTTGTTTGGCTTCTGTTCATGTCTTACATTTTTTGGCTTGTCACTGATTTCATCTGACTGTTAGGAAGTTGGCCTTTATTTTATGCTGTTTCTTTGTCTACCTGGACACTAAAGAGCAAGATAATATAAACATAACAAAATTTAAGCAAATTATAATTTGGCTTTCTACTAAGCCTGTGTGGCATAACAAAATGCCTATAGCACTAGAGTAAAATTAGGACTGGAAATAGTTTTGGGATAGACTGTAAGGTGTTTACCAAAATGCAAGAAAGAAAAATGGAACTAGTATTTTAAGGTAAAAAATAACTCAGGAAAGTAAGCCAGGCAAGATATCTCTTCAAAAGACACAAGCAGGGAAGAGAAGTTGCAGGTTTTCCTTAGTGATGCTTGCAATATATTTCAGCTGAAATGTATAGACCTCGTGTTTGTTAAATTCTTTTGTTGGGCAGTAGGATCAATGAGTCTTAACTGAGATCTGGGTTCAGAGAATCACAAAACGGTTAGGATTGGAATGTCCATTTGCTCCAATCCCTGCTCCTGAATGGGCTCCCACAGCAGGATGCTCATGGCCATGTCCAGGAGGCTTTTGGAGATCTCCAAGGAGGATACGCCTGAACCTCCCTGGATCCTTGTGCTTCATCACCCACGCAACACAAAAGTGCTTCCTGAAATTCAGAGAGAACCTCCTGTTTTCCTGTTTGTGTCCATTATTTTTTGTCCTGGCACTGACAAGATCATGGATCTGTTCTCCTTGAGACTTCCCTTCAGACATTCATGAGATCCCCCTGAGCCTCCTTTTTCTCCAGGCTGAACAGTCTCAGCTGTCTCAGCATCTCTTCACAGGAGAGGTGCTCCAGTTCCTTCATCATCTTAGTGGCCCTTCCTTGGACTGTCTCCAGTATGTCCATGCCCCTATTGTACTGGAAGGCACAGAACTGGACACAGCACTTATCTGCTGACTAGATGAGAAGAATCTTCTTTCTTGACCTGCTATAAATACTTAGAATGACAGAATCATAGAATCACCAAGGTTGGAAAAGATCTCCAAGATCATGTAGCCCAACTTTTCATCTAATTCCAATAATTCCCCACTAAACCATGTCCCTTAGTACAACATCTAAATGTTTCTTGAACACCCCCAGGGATGGTGACTCCACCACCTCCCTGGGCAGTCTGTTACAAAGCATCACCACTCTTTTGGAGAAGAATTTTTTCCTAATATCCAACCTGAACCTCCCCTGGTGTGTCTTGAGGCCATTACCTCTCGTCCTATCTCTAGTTATGTGGGAGAAGAGTCTTCCCCCCACCTCACCACAACCTCCTTTCAGGTAGTTATATAGAGCTATAAGGTCTTCCCCAAGCCTCGTCTTCTCCAGACTGAACAATCCCAGCTCCCTCAGGCAGCCCCCATAAGACTTGTGCTCCAGCCCACTCACAGCTTCGCTGCCGTTCTCTGGACACACTCCAGGGCCTCAATGTCTTTCTTGTAGATAAAGGCCCAAAACTGAACACAGTACTCGAGGTGTGGCCTCACTGGATGTGAGTACAGCAGGACAGTCACCTCCCTGCTCCTGCTGGCTGCTCTTTTTTAATACATGCTGGGATACCATTGGCATTTTTGGCTACCTGGGCACACTGCTGGCTCATGTTCAGCTGAGCGTTGACCAACACCCCCATGTTCATTTCCTCCACCCAGCTTTCCAGCCGCTCTGCCCAAAGCCTGTAGCACTGCCTGGGGTTGTTGAGACCAAAGTGCAGGATCCGGCAGTTGATCTTGCTGAATTTCATCCCATTGGCCTCAGCCCAGAGATCCATTTAAAGGGCCTTTCTAACCCCAGGCTGATCACCACTTTCTCCCAGCATGGTGTCATCTGCCAACTTAAAGCATTAACTTACATTACTACATTAGCTTACTTACAGCATGCAACTCAGACACTGAGAGCATCACTTTCACTCTGCTACAAAACCTCTTGCAGTCTGAGGGCTGATGCCGCAACCACACCATATGATACAATCAGACTATCTTTCTGGCACAAAAGGCAAGGTAATAGCTTTTAATTGGGAAAATTCATTAATTTTTTTTTTTTTCAGCTGTGATTCAAAAGCAGACAAGTCTTAATTGAAGGCACTCTGTAATAATGGAGAAGTTATGCCATGAATAAAGAAGAGGAGAAATATGATTCGTTCTCCAGTGTCTAACAGCAGGCAGAACAACTGGCTTAGTTGCAGTCAGGTAAAGCCACTGGGTAGGAATGAGCCACAGAATAGGAGCAAGTCCTTTTTAAAATGCTGCTATCAAGAAACAATATGGAAAGAAAAATGAAAGAGTCTTTGTGGTTTGGTCCAGATATTTTATAGGAAGGTCTATTCAGACTGTAAAGCTGTAAGCATTTTTGGGTCTGGAATATCCTTTTGCTGCCTGGGAGATGTAAAAATCTACTCTTTCTTCAAATACATGGCACTATTTGTCTTTTCAATTTTTCCTGCATGCCAGAAATAACTCCAAATAGTTAAAGTTATGACCAAATATAAGGGCAAGTTCTTCCCACAAACAAGAATGAAGAGCATTGTCAATGTTATACTGATATAATGGGAAGAAGAAGGCCTCTTTAACCTTCTTTGTAATAAAATCCCGAGAGAAATCCTACAGTTATAGAAAAAATGCCTTCAAATGCTGTTACCCCAACTGCCTTTGGAAATATTCTCTATCAGCTCATTTACTGACCTGCGGCTGATCAGACCTGTAAGGATTTTCTTGAGGTAGTGAGCACATTCCTCTCCCTTTCTATATGTCTCTTCCCTTGTATTATCAGGTCTAGTAACACTGGACAATTGAGACTATTGTCTTTTCAATTTGAAGGAATAGTAGAAGTGCGTTCCCCAAGCAAAATATAATGATAAAATCACATAATCATTAGGGTTGCAAAAGACCACAGAAATCATCTAGTCCAACCATCAACCCATCACAACTGTGCCCACTAAACCATATCCCTAAGTGCCACATCTACATGTTTCTTGAAAATCTTCAGGGGAGGTGACTCCACCATAGCAAACAATAAAAGAGCTCCTATGTCTTTTTGGGAATGCCTGGGTGATCTGTGCAAGCTCCTTTCTCCCTGGAGAATAGTGACAATCCATGACACAAAAACACTTGACCTACAGTGAATAGTTTGTGGCTACACTATTCCCCGTGCTTACCCTGTGAGCGTGTGTGCGTTGAAGAAAGTTGCATCAAAACTGGAGGTGGTGTCTTGTGTCCTCCCCAGGAAACGCTAACCATCCTGGACAGAGTGCACTGTCCCATTCTACTCTTTCATGCATTTCCTCAGGTAAATTAGCATCCACAGATAAACTGAGTAATGAGCTGGGATGGAGAACCTGGTTTTATACGTGCATAAGATAGTATAGACTCCAAATCTTGTTAGGTGAACTCCAGGACATTTTCCAGGGTAAAGAATCTACCAAAGCTGCTGTCCAAAATGTTGTGTCAGATTTAGTCTCCACTTGGCCAACATTTTCTAAAGAGGATCTTGAAGATAAACTGCACTCTCAGGCTAGCCCCCAAGTGCAAACTCTCCCAAACAAATAAATCAGCATCTCTCAATTGATTATGTGTCTCACCAGAAGCAACTAGCCTCTAGTTTTGTTTTTGCAGGTTGTATTTTAAAGTGCAGAGCTTTGCACTGAGAAGGCAGATAGTGAATTCTAGATCACTTATTTTTTTCAAAAAATCTTGTCAAGGAATGGTAAAGGCTGAGACGTTTTCTAGTCAAGAGTTCAGCCAAAATGGTGCACAAAACCATGATGCACATAACCTGTGAGGGTCAGTTTGGTTTCTGAGATGTTTGTTGTTATGATTGCCTGTGGCACAGTGACTAAAATGTGAGTTTCTGTCCTGGAGCAGTTTAACACGTCAGCTGTGCTCAGGTGTTTAGCAGGAGGATACAGAGTTCAACCTGGTGGCACCTAGAAGTTGCTGTCTTGTTAGGTGCTGTACAGAAGCACAGAGGTAATCCTCCCTTTCAGGAGCGTGCTGTTCAGATAACACACAAGAAAGACATAGAGGGAGGTAAAGAAGTTTTGCTAAAGACACGCAGCTGGTAGCTGTTAGGTATGTAAAGAGCATTTCTGAGAAGATATTTTTATAAGGTTTCAGATATTCTCAATAAATATCCCAAGCATAATTATAACTATATATTTGTATATGTGAAGCCGATGCTACCTTAACGGTCTCTTACAGATCTCTTCTCTGCAGTCATTCAAATTATTTATTTAATACAACACTTTGGAATGAAAGCTACTAAATACATAAACGAGAAAAATAAACATTGGCTTGTTTTAAATAAATGTGTATTTTGTGCAAAAGGAGAGAGAGAATGCAAAGTTAAAGCAAAAAAATCTTGCAGTGAAAATGACATTTGTACCAGCCATTTAAAGTGTATTCATCATGAAAACAAACACAAAAACCTGAGCCATGCAATTCATCATCCTGCTACATTTTTGCCCATGGAACATAACCCAACCATAAAGCTTCTCCAGCATAATGAGTAATTTTTCTTGTGGGTCTGGCAAAAGCTAACATCTCCTTGTAGCAACATAAATCTTGATACATCTATTTGAAGTGTAAAAGATTGAAATATGGTTTCAGAAAACTGGAGAAAACAATCAGAATAATTTTGGGATAGAATTTATAATATCAAATGTTCATATACATGTTAGCCAAGCTTACTGGGCTTGGTAACTTTAAGCTGATTCTGGATATATCAGCTGCTCCATTCCTCCATTCAGGAATGGCAGATTGGCTTTCAGGTTTTATATACAGATAACATGTAGAATAAAATCCTGCAAAGAAATTAAGGTTTTTTTTTTAAACTCTGAACTAAATACTGTTTCCAACAGATGGAAATTTGAGGAGGGGGAAAATTGAGTTGCTCTGTTCTATCCACAGGCTACATGAAGAAGACAAATCATTTGATAGTATCTTCTACATTTGAGGACAACTATTTTCATCCAATAGGTCATTCTCATTGAGCTCCTCTACACTCTTGTCAATCAACCCATTCTTTTTGAAAAGCAGTTTTGAAAAGTACTCAGAGCTGAATGAAAAACTTTACAAGTAAAGTGTTACCAGGACTGAGGAAAATAAAGGAATTACTCAATTTTTAGGCAGCTCTGAAATTCAGCAGAAACCTTTTGGGTAACTTGGCTCCATCTAGCCTGCTTATTACCTTTATAATATCTCCAGTGCATGATGAGGTTTATTCCATTGTGCACTTCAAAAAGAAAAAAACAAGAAAGAAAGAAAAAACCCAATCTTTAAATTAGCTTTTTGTTTCCATTTAGAGCTTAATCATATTTCCAAGACTTCTTATAATGTCCTTGTAAAACCATTTACTGCTCATTTCCTATTTTTGGTACATAAGGCTCTTATAATCTGAGTCAGGGCTCCATATTATAACACTCTATTCAGTAATAGCAGGACAGATAATTCAATTTTACTTTGGAATAATGTGAGCTTCATGTTACTTTTTTGTTTTTATTTATAACCACCTCCTTTTGCCCTACCTCTGAATGCCCATGACAAAAGTCTGAAATCTCCTGTTGTTAGATCCAACTTTTTTTTAGTTGTTATCATTACAGTCCCATGCTGTGGATTTTCCTCCTTTTGTTCCTTCCTTCATCTCCCATACTACTGTAGAGTCAGTTTATCACCCAGAAGCATAAAAGCACCCAAAAAGTCCTCCAGGCCTTTCCGGACAACATTTAAACACAGCATGGAAACACAAAGGTGATTCTCCCTTGCAGCCCATGAGATTTCCTCCTTTGCTGTAGTTGATCAAGGTGTTTGTTGTCTGTCTCTACTTCTGTCCATGAAGGTGCTGTGAGTCTGGAGACTGAAAGTCATTTGCTTATAATCAAGTTCAAGAATTGGAAAAACTTCTACTTTGTATTTCTTGATTTTCAAGCCATTGGAAATGTTAGGATATGCAAATACAGGACATGAAGCTTGGCAGAATCAATAGCTCTTGGAAAAAGCAATTGAACCAGCTCATGCAATTTCCAGAATTACTTTTAATGATATGCTCTTGTTTAGAGGGCAATTCAGAGCAGTGACTTGTTCTTCAATGTTTTATATCACCCTTCAGAGTCCTGCTCCCTCCTCTGAGAAGGAAATAAGCTCTTGAAGTAAGAACAACCCAGAACTTGAAGTCAGCTTGGGAATATACTCCATGATCCATTTCCTACATTAGCACTAACATAGCCCATTTGTTAGGAAATCACATAGGGTGTGTATAAATTGGGTTCTGATTCCCCAACCTGGGGGAATTTGAAAATGCTCCTCTCAATTCTCAGGACATAGCAGGGTTTGCCTTGTGTAGATCCTTGTGAAAACCATCTAGTCCTTGAGTTTTCCAAAGTTGACTGCAGTCATGTTATAGATTCTTGAAAGACTGGTGATGTGAATATATCTTCATGCAGAAACATGAAGTCACAGAATACTTGAAGCAGGAAGGGACTTCTGCGCATCACCTGGTCCAAACCTCCTGTTCAAAGTAAGGTCAACCAGGGCCATGCCTAGTCAGAACCTGAATGTCTTTAAGATGTTCACAAACAACCCATTTAGGTAACCTATTTTGACCACCCTCACAGTTAAAAAATGTTTTTTACTGTGCTCAGTTTGCATTTAGTGTACTTCAGTTTGTGGCTACACATCCTGTTACTGGGTACAACGGAGAAGAGACTGCATCTTCTTTCTTGATCCCCATTAGGTATTTGCCAACATTAATAAGATCCCCCACAGCCATCTCTTCTCCAGGCTAAACAGTTCCAACTCTCTTGGTCTCTTTTCATATGGCAGATCTAATTCCTTAACAATTTGTTCTTCAGTCCTTTGGCTTTGCTAGTCAAGGTGAAGAACCTATACTGCCCTCTCTTTGACTGCTGAGATGCTCATCTCAGTGTAAAAGGTTCTCACTTTGGTGAGAGGCACAATTCCCCATTCATAAATTCACACTGGCTACTCCCCATCACTTTCTTGCGCACTAAGCAAAAGAATTTGAAAATAGTTCTCAGAAATAGCTGATTCATTACCTCCCCAGTGATTAAGATGAGGCTGAGGACTGTACATCTCTGGCTCTTCACTCTTCTTGTTCTTGAAGGTAAGAATGGCATTTGCTTTCTGTTAGCTCTTAGGAATCTCCCCAGTAACCATGACCTTTCAAAGATAACTGAGAGTGGCCTCACGATGACATCAGCCAATTCTCTCAGCTTACATGCATGTAAATTATTAGGTCCCATTGCTCAAGTATAACCAGTTTGTTTCAATGCTCCTTAACCTGATCTTCCTACACTTAGGATAAGTATTCCTAGCTCCAGACTTACCACCTGATCTCAGGGGCTGAGACTCCTGAAGGCTGCTCCTACCAGTATGTAATGAAACAAAGAAAGCATTCAGAGGTACTTAGTCAAGCCTTTTGTTGCTTTTACTTAATTTTATGCATGTTGAGTTGGACTACTCTTTTTCTTGCAGATTCTCCACCCTTCTTTTCTCCAGGACTTTATTGCATGGGATTCGTCAATTCATGCCTGCACTGCACAGACTGAGATGAGCCACTGGGAAAGCCATGTGTAAGCCCAGAAGTACTTAAAATAATTTCAGAGAGGATGAGAAATCCTATGTTAGTGGTAAGTCCAGCCAATCACTTCCCATAAAATGTCCTGTCTCTGACATAACAGGAGGGAAGCTGTTGAATTTGCACAAATGTCAGAATCACTTCACAAATACCTGCAAATGATGTGGGACGGAAAAAAACATACTTAATAACTTTCTTCAGGAAAATATTTCTGTTGTTTGCTGAAACTACTTTTTTTGTTTGTTTGTTTTAAAATATGTCAGTTTTACTAAAACTTTATTCTTTTTTCTTTTTTTTCTTCTTTAATTTTCTGCCTGAAAGTAGGTTAATTTTGTTTGAAGTTCTAGTTTGTCTGTGTACATGCTTTTGAGAACTTATTTTCCTGTTAGATGCTGCTGTGAGTCACTTATGGTCTGATGCTAAAGACTGCAAAGGACAGCCACAGATTCAGCACTACATGACACAGAATGTGTTATGTGCCTCCATCTGTCCAAATTCACATTTCACCTAGTCATCCTGGGATCTCTCACTCTTGATTTCCACTTAGCTTAACGTCATTATCTGCTGACATTTCTGCTTCCTTATGTTCTGCTTTGGTCAATGAAGCTGAGCTTCCTTTCTCTTCCTGTGCCACTCTTTCCATTTTTAGCTAAACAAATCTGCTTTCTTTTTATCACTCCCTAAGAGTTGCCACTGTTGTGTCTTTACAAGTTTAAATATGTATAAATATGTATATGAGTTTTCAGGGTAAGAAATAGCTGGTAGATCTGTATATATAGGATTCTGAAATGGGATTCCTATTGGGAGTATCCAGTCACTTCCATTTTTAGCTCTCCAAAATGTATTTTTCTAGTTTATGCTTCTAGTTCATACATTTGTACAAATCTTCTTTTCAAGTGACCTCAAGTTCATCATGCTGATTATTGATAGTCATTTGATTAACTTATATCTATCTTTCTTTACCTAATATCTGTCCAAACTTTTATTAAGACCATGATCTCCATTGTTTAACATGTATTTGGTGGAACGTATGGAGTCACCTGCTTTTTCCTCACCATATCTTGACAAATTATGAGTTCTTACATTTATTATGGACAAAATGGATTAAAGTATTTTTCATTTAGACAGTTAGCTATCAATTCCTCAGTGAACACATGCAGAATCATGAAAGATAATCAATATCTGAATGCACTGGGCTGAGTAGAGACTGCTGACTCATCAATAATTGCAAGCGAGAATGAGTGGCTCAGTCAATACTCTGACTCAAAATTGCATGTTAGTGATTTTGGAGACAAATACTAGCATAGCATTCAAGCATTCAACAAAATTAATCCAAGTGACTGCAAATCCCTGGTTAAGAGTAATGATGATATATGAGCAATCAGACTCCTGTTTAATACTTCTTTGAGAAAACAGATCTCTTCTGTGTGCATCTCACCTCAGCTCCCCAGTTTGCATTCCAGCTATTTCAGTGCTCTTTCAAGCTAGGCTCTTGGATATTCAAACTGTGTCATGAGGAGGTCTATGAGCTTAGATAGGGCCTGTCAACTCAATAATGACCTTTTTCTGCCCTATATGCACTTTTTGATTATGTTCTTTTTCACAGTTATAATCTGGCTGCCACAATGTCACGAATACCAGATGGACATTATGTAGCTCCTATGCAGATTGATCATATAACAATATGTTCTGCTTCCTCTTACTCTGCAGTTGTCGAAGGCTGGATACTAGCTGATTCTGTCTGAATTAACAGAAGTCTTTCAGAAAGTCTTCTTCTTGCCAAAGGAGGAAATGCCCAAAGCCTTCAGCCTGGTGCTTTTCTCTCTTTTAGATGAATGCTAGTGATGTTAGAAGGACTGTTAATGCACCTGGGTTTCCATGACACACTGGAATGGCAAAGGTAGATAGAAAGATAGTTTCTATCTTCCAAGCTCACCAGTGTTTCAAAGGGTCTTTTCTACAGCCTGCTATATATTGCAGTCCTCTAGTTTTGCTGGGGAAACAGCTCTACTGGTTTGATCCATATGATATCTATCAGAAGTGCAGGAGCTATTCAGCCTCCCACAATTCTAGTAGGATTGTATTGTGACACTTGGATGGCAAAGACAATTCACATTAGCTAGTCACAGTTTTCTGTTTTGGAGTGTTTATTTTAACAGAATGAGTTATGCAATACTCAGTCCCTCTTCTCCTCTGCATTGGATGCATAGTTCAAACCTCAGAGTATTACACAGTAAAATCAATTGGTATTCAGCTGCACATCCTCTGCACTGTGGCAGAGACTTGCTGGCTGCCTTCCAAGGCAGGTTTCAGAAGGGCTCTAAAACACCTTGAAAAGAGAGCAGACACTTAGAGGAACTATTACTTAGCGAAGGAGAAAAGAGACACGATTCTCAAACTGACTTGTGGGTCCTTTACAGAACCACTATTAAGACAGTTTGTCTTGCAGCTTACGTATCCACTTTCCCTTCCCCACAAGTTGTTCTGTTAATGTTTTTCTTCACTAGTTGCTGTTAATTCTATCTTCTCAAGAAGGGCATCTCTACATGTTTTCCACATGTTCAGTCAGTGTGGTGCAGCTGTTCAAGTGCCTTCCTAAAAGTGTGAATTGCAAATACACTGACACCATGTAAGAGATTATTATTTTTTATACCATTGCCTCAAAGTTTGCTGAGGAACACTGATGAACAAGTCCAGGCAAGCCCTGGCCAGAGGTTGAGAAGTCTTTTGTCTGGAGAACACTGATGGACAGGTCCTGGGCCTGGGTT
>JACDJE010000213.1:1123883-1267569 GCA_016647715.1 Pavo muticus
TTTTTTTTTTTTTTTTTTTTTAATTACAGAGGATATCATGACATGTATGTGAAACAGTTATCTGAGATCCCAGTCTTTAAAATTACTTGAAAATAAGTAATTTTCCCTGGAAAAAAGCATGCAAGCTCCTGATCCTTGCACATGATTATCTGCAGAAGTCTTTCTATCAAAAATGCAGAGGGCATATCAGAGTGAATTAGGAAGGTCAGAATTGACAAATGCAGTCTAAAATACAATCATCTTTTTTTCCTTATTTTGCCAGGAAGTCATCACTTGGGATCCCTTGGTGTTGATCTTTCTGAATCTTATGTGTTTTGACAACCTGAAATTGTTTCCTGGAAATTACCCTAATTCTTCACTTCCTTCTAGATGGTAAACTCAGAAATCATATGCGGATACCAGATATGACTTCTTCAGAAATCAGGATATGAACTCTAAGTTTAATGAGCAAAACTGGACAAAATGTCTCATTGCATTCATCAGTCCCAAGGCTTGTGGTGAAGTTAACCATGGTTTTGACAGTGTTCTTGCTTGTTAGGTCAGATTGCTGGGTCGCTGACATTCTGCTCCTGTTTTTCAGTATTAGAATTGGTGGTCTTTCCTTTTTCGAAGGCTGGGGAAGTCAATCAACATCTGTCTCCAGTGATAATGAAATAAACCTGCAAGAACTCTGTTGACTACCACTGCTTGTTTTCATAGGGTTTTAATATCCTTTTCCCCATCTTCCCAGCCACTGGGCAGCTCATTGAGGATCCCAAAGCCTGATGGGGTCAAGGTCATTCCTCAGCATGGAGATGGAGCATGAATGGCCAGTGTGGCTGAACTAACTCCCTATCCATTCAAGGAGAGGGTGGTGGAAATGACTTTTCAGTAATTCTCTAATTAGCAGTGGGTTTGTACATCCTTACAGAGAATAAAGCTGTTGGTGCAGTAATGGTCTGATTCTGGGTTGGTCCCCATGTGGATCCAGGAGATGGACTTCATAATCCTTATGGGTCCCTTCCAACTTGAGATATTCTATCATTCTATGATTCTCTGGAGGTCCACTCAAATTTACCCCAGAGTGAATGAAAGCAGGACTGGAACTGTATCCTAACCCTTATTTTGATTTCTCTCAGTGAATTCTTCTCATAACAGCTCCAAAATCAACCAGCAGTTTCCATAGCTGCATACTGTTTGTTTTTCATTTGTTTTTCAGATTTGAAGGTCTTTTATATTATTGGTAAGTCTTTGTATTTACAGAAGCATACACTAGAAACTCCAATGCATTGAGATTAAGGGAAATATTTTGAAAAATTAATGATAATTGAGTGCTATATTTACCATTTTTAATTATAGAGCAAGCTTTTCTCAAAAAGAAGAATAAAAGATTAGGGGAAAATGAAAGTTAAGATTCTTGGGAAATCAAGAATCTGGAAAATTTTGTAAATCAGATAATTTCTGAGGTGTGCAATGGAAGCTGGAGAACTTGACAACACTGATTACAGCTGTCTTTTCTATAATCCATTTATGTCTTCCTTGAACCTGTGAAATGCACAGACATTCACTTTGTTGCTGTTAGCTTTTTTTATGTTCGTGAAGTTCTGACATTGGCTGGTTGGCAGGAGCAGCTAGTGGAGCTGTCCAGCAATTGTTCCCGCTTAATAGGGATGAACAGTTTCCAATTGTGCTAACTGTAATCTGTATCCTAATGATTGGCGTTTAGAAAAATAGATTTTTTTTTATTATTATTATGGCCTTATTTTCCAAACTCATTATGCTAACAATATTGAACAGTACATTCTGCAGCAGCAGAAGGGATGTTGGGTGTTGGGCAGAACAAACATTTTGTGGGAGAAAGATTATGAGGGCTGGTGCATACATTCTTTCTTAAGACTTTCTTAAGATTATGAAACCTAAACACAAGTACTATGATGCTTATATCTGCAAAAGGTCTCCTAAGTGCTAACAAAAGCTGAGTAATATGTACCAAGGTGCTTAATTCAACTACTCTGAGTTAGCTCAAATCTCATTAAGCACATGCAGAAATGCCTGTGGAATAAAGTGTGGAAATATCCAAACAAAAGTATCAAGTGTTCCATATGTTTTGAGCATCTGCAATTTGACTAGAGTGAAACTTGTGGGTTCACTAGAACACTTATTCAAGTGCCTAAACATAATTTCCAGTGCCT
Source organism: Pavo muticus (assembly GCA_016647715.1). Lineage (NCBI taxonomy): Eukaryota > Metazoa > Chordata > Aves > Galliformes > Phasianidae > Pavo > Pavo muticus. Next base: position 1,126,055 of record JACDJE010000213.1, read on the forward strand.
AAAAGTATTGAAAACCTTGGCTTAATTTTACTGAGTCAGTATTCCATGATAATAAAAAAAGAAACTGCAAACACATGTTCCACTAAATTAAACTACCGCTCTTCACTGTTTGCAGCTAGGGCCCAAGAGTCAAACAAACTCATTTCAAAGTCAGCAATCCAGCCTGCCAAGTGCTAGATCATGTGTATCTGTCTACTTTAGAGTAAGCAGTTCACATATATTATTTAGAAACTTTTAGAATGTTGAGTAGGAGGAGAGGATGTTCCAGCATAATATATCTGATGAGAGTTTCAAGATTGCACCATAGTTTCATAGGGGAGGTTCAGGTTGGATGTTAGGAAAAATTTATTCTCTGAAAGAGCAGAGAGGCATTGGCACAGGCTGCCCTGGGGAGGTGGTGGAGTCATCATCCCTGGAAGTGTTCATGAAACGTGGAGATGTGGCACTGAGGAGCACAGTTTAGTGGACATGGTGAGGATGGATTGATGAGTAAACTAGATGACCTTAGTGTTCTTTCCCAGCCTTAAAGATTCTATGATTTTATATTTCGTTCTCTGCCTTACCTTAAAGACAACGCAAAAATTCCATGGTTGAATGCGCTGGAATTTGATCCTCAAATTTCACAATTTTTCTTCCACCACAAAATGGGTCAGCTGAAGAAACCATTAAAAAAAAAACAACTGTTTAGATTTTAAGTGTTTGTTTTATTAGGAAGGGTGGGATGGGGAGCTGGGAAGCTCAAAGTACTTGTGGGAAGTTTCTTTGTGTTCAGTTATGCAGTAGTCATCTGTGGACATTGTATTCATGGTACTGATAGAGACATAACATCCCTGTCTCAGGGCTTCATAATGATGGGAGCAAGCTGGGTGACTGCCAGAAGCAGGCAGCTTCTCAATGGCCCTTAGCACTGGGCATACTCCTGAGCAAGTGATGTGGGCATCTCTTGGCTGTGGGATGCAACCCTACAGACCTGGCTTAATTTAACAGAGAGTGGCTAGGTGCTTTTTGAGTAGAATCAGCCCGTAGCATCCTGGACTGTATTGCTGTATCAGGTCGGCACTGAGTTCCCTTTGCCTTTTTTATTGCTGCATGATAGAGATGCTCCATTCCTCAAAAGTGTAATTACTGTCTTATGAGTTTTCCTTTAGAGATTGAGTTTTAATATTTCTTCCAAATATTAGTATCAGAAATGGGAGATATTTATCAGTGGAAGAGGCTTAGTATTTTAGAAAAATTCCCCTGCTTGAATGAATGCACTTTTCCAGTCCTAGCAGCTTGCATTTATACAACCTAATTCAGTTCATTTGGTGACTACAATAGGAATGTGCAGTGGTAACAGCATTTCTCCCAGCTGTTCATCCTCCTGCCTAGAAGAACGCACTCAGCTTCCCAAGAGCGACTCCTAAAGAAGCCTGGAGCATCTCATGAAGTGCATAGCAGTGCTCAGGCTGGGAACAACAAAAAGGTTTCCTGCTTTTGCATCAAACTCAAAACATTCCTATGAACTGGCAAACTGTGAAGCCAAGAAGAGAAAAACATTTGTGTGCAGGAGCATGGTTTGGGGTAAATGGAGGAATGTTAGTGGGATACTGCTTTCATCTCCTTGGGAATCCTGTCATGCCAAAACAACCTTAGTGACTGTTACCAAGGAAATCTGCAGGTAGCAATAACCCACAAAAACCTGATTTAACGGGAAAGGCTGGAGACATCAGGAGCTGGCAGCTGTGTACAGTTGATGCATACACTGTGTTTCAGCTGTGCTTACGTGTTATTTAACTTGTACTTACATACACATGGTGTGCTCAGATTCTTTACAAGCCCAGCTCTCAATCTTGTACTGGTCTCACCTTCAGCTTCCTTGCCACTTACAGCCCTGACTTATATTGCACATTTTGAGATGTCAATTAGGGTGAAAATAGAGAGTTGTTGTTGCAATTAGGTAGTCTGGGGAGATGCAATTTTGCATTGCCTTTGCCATGGATGGATGGAATCATGTTAAAGGCAACAATTTAGAAATGGAAAAAACAGGGCTTTGAAATTTTGGTAAAAGCTGGTGGAAACAACTATCCACAAATTTAAAAAAAAATAATTATACTTCTCCTGAATCATAGAATCAGAGAATCATTAAGGTTGGAAAAGACCTCTAAGATACCAAGTCCAACCACGAACCCACCTCCACCATGCCTACTAACCACGTCCATCAGTGCTACATCTCCATGGTTCTTGAACACCTCCAGGGACAGATCCCTTGGATCTTGGACATTGATCCCTTGGAATCCTCACTTCTAGATAGCTACTGTAGTTCTAAGTACAAGAATTTCTTTTGGGCAGACTTGACAAAGGAAGAATCATCAAAATACTTTTGGGGAGTAGTATCACGAGAAATTAAATACACTGCTGTTGTAAATAGTAAAGCAGCGACTATTTAATGACGCACAGATTTAATTATAGTCAGGATGACTTCTTGATGATAACATTATAAATGTAATCATACATTGCAGGAGCTGAACTGGAAGTGCATTCTGTCCTCCATTCTCAGTGCACAGCTGTACAGAGCAGGTTGTCAAACATCCACAAGTCTGTGAGAGTCTGCTTTATTCTGCAGTCAGCTGAGTGTCTGTGAGTAATGGTTTGCCTCCCATGATAAAGCAGTATTTAATTGACCACAACTAAAAAATTGGCAGGGCAGATTTTAAGCAGGCATGGTCTGAGAGAAGTGTGTATGATTGTGTAGTAAGTAGAAAGCGTATAACAATATAATTAGGATCTCTTACTTGTAAATAGCAGTTGTTTGTCAATAATGAAAAGCTAAAACAAGAATAAATATATCACCTCTACAGCATAGTTTCATTTCTTTGAAACGTATCCGATGTCAAGAGAGCATCTTTCTTAATGAGATTTTTCAAACATTCTGCACAACACATTTTCAAGACAAATTGAATACGAGGAATGTTTCAGAAACACACATATTATTCAGGAACAATTTTAAAGGGAAAGTGAAAGATGATGTATTTATCCTTGCTGATCTTCTTGTTATTGGTTTTTTTTATATATATTTATTTTATCTTAGTATTTATTTCCTTCAGTCATGCTTTCTAGCTCAATTGATGTTATACCAAGAGAGAATGTCTTGTACATGTTTTTTTTCTACTTGAATACGTAGCCACTGTGCAAAGCCCAGCTTAAATTAAGGAAATGAAATACTGAATGAGATCAGGGAGAAGAAGGATTCAGGGGAAGAAAAATTTGTTTAGGTGAACTTGGCTTAACATTAACAGTTTGTCAGTGGAGACTGGGGTTCAGATCCTGGCTTTGCAGCAATCTGTATGCAACCCCAGCTCAGCATCAGAGTCCAGACCCAGAAGATCTTTGGATCCCAGCAAGAACAATTGATCTGATGTAGTGATGGCACAATATGTGTAGAATTACAGTCCCAAATGGTGAGAGAAAATGTGACAAATGGAGAGTTATATAACGAACATATACTAGTTCATTCTACAAACAAGCACCTCCATTGGGTCTCATTGATTCCTCTTTATGGATAGGCATTGTGTCATCTTATAGCTCTGCAGACTGGCTCCAGATAGGAAGATGGAGGGGCTGAAGGCGTTGAGTTTGTACTGCAGCTTTCCTTCTTTTCTTAGTACATCTTCTTCTGTTCTTATAGTGATGTATATGTGACAAGTATCGCTGTTCACAGTACCTCCACTTCACCCCAAACTGGCTTCAACCAGCTTTACAAGGTATATTCAAGATATTAGTATGCAAAATTATCTGTGAAGGAATTGCCTTGGCTCATTAGACAGTGACGGAGCTAATTAATATTTTACCTTACTAAAGGATCACTGTTGGTCCTCTGGCTCCTTCCCCTGTCAAAGCAAGGCCAACTTTCAAGCTGTTTTGTTATTCAGTGCCTCCATTGCATGCTTATGAAAGGTGAGTTGATGCTAAAAAAAAGTCCAGTTATAGAATTAAAAGATATACAGAATGAACCACATGAATAAGTCAGTGAATGAACTAGCCTATTGTGTTACACAGAGAATGAGATAAGAACTTGAGAGACATGACAACCCTTCCTCTTACTATCACTGGCTCTGCAATTGACCTTGGGAAGATTTCAACTTTTTCAAATCTCATTTAAGAGGATAATGATGTTTATTTCTTTTGTCAAGGACTCTATGATGTACAAAATAAAGGAGCTGTATGTCAATCACCATTATTATCTTGATTTTCTCAGCCTGTAGAGCAGCTTTGGTCCCTATTGTGTATGAATTGTTTGCTCTTGTTGGAGGCAAACAACAGACAAAGGGAACAGGAGTCTGTTCTTCTAGAATTACAGAAAATGAGGCAAGGAAAGCAACTTGAAAGTATCTCCTCTCTACATTTCAACCTAAATAATTATTTCCTAGAATATTTTGTCTTCAGTTTGTCTAAACTCTTTAGAAAAGTCTAAGCTTTTAGAAACCTTTTTTTTAGAAACCGTTTTTTTTTACACCATGTTTTTCCAATGTATTACTGTTTTTACTATTAGAAGGATTCTTCCGTTGGGGGACCAATTTTGTCCTCATTGTAGGTTTTAGATCTTGGTAATGTTCCCTGCCTCATTGGACTTCAAAAATTTATTTCCTTCTTCCCTCTAGATATCATCAATATATTTGAAAACTGTTAAGGTGATATTCTTCTGCCTTTTCTTTTTTGGATCAAACAATCTCAGCCTCTTACACCTTTCCTCATGAGTCACATTGTACAGTCTTTTTCAGTTTGTCAAGGTCACACTGAATTTTTGTCCCAGTTCCTTCCCTTTTTATCAGCTGAAAATTCAATCTCTATACATATTGAAAGTAAGGCTGATAAGACAGAAGTATAGTTAGTAGTGAGTTCTGAAAAATTTCCAGTAGGAACTGCTCTTGATAAATCTTTCAAGTCTAACTACTGGTGTACCTTCCCGGTAATTACTCTCTGACTTTGGTTCACAATCAATTTTTTACTTGACAAGAATTTCACCAGTATAATTTTGCCTTACTTTGCATTTTAGAACGTTGTAGAAAATAATTTGAAAAGCCTTGCTACTGCTTTGTTACTGATGTCTACAGAATCTGTTCCAAGGTAGATTGACTTGATGTTTGTTTTTTTTTTTGTTTGTTTTTTTCTTGATGAATCCATGTATGTATTTTACATAGTAAAAGCCTGAAACTCTAGGAGTGTTATTTTTACATCTCTCTCTGGGACAAAATAGGGTTTTTCTTCTTCTATTACAAGATAATTTCATTGTAAGGCTATTTTCATTGTCACTGTACTATGTTTTCTTGTGTTAAATCTCCATAAGGTGTAGCCTGAACATTTCTTCATTATCCTAACATCTATGAACACTATGAACTACTTTATGCCGTAGTTTTTGTTGTGGTAGCCTAGAGCCTCTAAAAGTGCATTTTGACTTTCTATTGAAGATGTTGAGCCAAACAGATAACCAGGTGAAATCTGATTAGTAGCCTTTTATTTTCTTTTTAGCGTCAGATATAACAATAAGTCACTTTCAGCCCTGTTTTAAATTCCACAGATTTCAACACATTTAATAATGAGAATTTTTTTTTTCCTGGTTATGATTTCTTCTAATAAAAAAGAAGATTGTATCATTGTAACCAGGAAAGGAAATGCTTACAAATTTTGCACAGTAGGTGAAATACATAAAGAGTTTAGACCTACTGTAAATCCAAAGTGGGCTGTAGATTAGTTTTCTTCTGTCTTTCATTTAGCGAAATAAAGTGGTAAAACTGTAGGGTTTTTTTTAAAATTTTCATTTCTTTTTTTTTTCAGTTTCCCTAGAGATTTCATGCTCTACTTTTTCATCTACTTAGACATAAAGAAAATCATTTTATTCTTTACCTAATACATCAAATCCCCTTCAGAATGTGAAATACTGCAGAATGCCCATGTTGTTCAAAACAAATTAATATAGACTGTTCACTTTTGGAAAGCACTTGACCCGAGAGTTTTTTCTTCAAGGACTTGTGATCTTATCTAATTAGTCTTGAAAATGTTTTTGTTTTGGAGGTAGTTGAGAGCATGTGTGAGTCATGGAATGACTGATTTACTTTCAAAATATTTGTCTGTATGATTAAGAAGCAAAAGGTGCCCCCCAATCTCTTCAATCATTTCACTGATCTTAGGGCAAGATGTTATGTTGAGAAATGATGGCAGATTTGCTTAACATTTAAGATATTTTGAGCAAATAATAAACATTTATTCTAAATCCAGATGGGCTGTTCTTCTCACTTACTATTACAAAGATTATAGCATGAGCCATACCAAGTGACGTGAACGCAATTTTTGTTTTGTACCCTGTTGCTAGAGCCACTGGTGGGGTTTTGAGTTAGAAACAAGAGAGAAAATAGAATGTTTTGATTTGTAATGTTAATGGGATTAAAGTTTATTCAATACATATTTTTTTGTAACGCATTTTTTTGTTTTGCTATTGAACTAAATAAGATAAAATGCTTATTATTTTCAATTATCTTCATTGTGATATATTTCTCAGTTCGCTCCGCCAGTTTCCTTCATCTGCTATTGTTAAAACTATTTTGTTTCTTTCTGTTCCGTAGTATCTTTATTTCTTCAGAACTCTCCAGCCTGCATATCTATAATTCACATTGAATATTCAGTCATAAATTTGGGAATTTGTATTCCTCTGCTCTTCAAAGACCACCTGTGCTAGTGATTGTTCTTCATTGCAAGAATGTTGTAAAGGTCTTCCAGAACCTCAGCTAATTCACAAGAACACTTGGATTAAAAGCATCTTCCTTGCCATCTTGAAAGTTAATTTTCCATTGCCTGCTTAGATAATTTTCAGGTATCACTCCATGAAATTTCTGAATTTCATTTAAATGTGTTTAATTCTAAGTTTCAGGATAAAGTTGTTCAGTCTTTAGTTCCACCATTTTAAAAAGTAATTCAGATGAGTTTTTGACAATCAATAGATGTAAGATTGTCATATAGTAAGAGCTGAATAGTTGAATTTGAAAGGAACTCGTGAAGACTGTCAGTTAATCCCTCTGCTCAAAGCAGCGTTTTCTAGAGCAGGTTGCTCAGGGCTGAATCTAGTGGGATTTTGAGTATCTCTGAAGATGGAAACTCTACAGCCCCTCTGAGCAGCTGTCATTGCAAAAAAATACATATATTTTGCATCTTCCTCACTTCGGAAGTAACCAAAATAGTTTGTACATCATTTTAACATTAGAAATAATGGCTTTATGATCAAAACCATGATGTTCTAAGAAGTCATCACCCTAGAAGTAGCAGATAGGTAGTTTGCATGCCAGAAGGTATGTGAGAGCTCCTTACCTTTAGATTTCAATTTTTGGCTGCACATTTTCAAAGAATGGTTTCAGATGGAAATGACATATAAGATCATCTAGTTCCACCCCCCCTGCCATGGGATGGTTGCCCCCCACCAGCTCAGGCTGCCCAGGGCTCCATTCAGCCTGGCCTTGAGTATCTTCAGGGATGGGGCATCCACAGCTTCTCTGGGCATCAGTGCCAGGGCCTCACCACTCTAAGAGCAAATAATTTCTTTGAAGTATCTAATCTGAGCCTCTTTTAATTTAAAATCATTCCTCCTTGCCCTATCTCTATACTCTCTGATACTGGCTTACTCTCCAGCTTTCTTGTAGGCTCCCTTGAGGTACTGGAGGGGCCTCTTTAAATTTTGTGATCATAGGCAGGCTTAAAACATCTCATTATTTAGAAAAGTGAAAATTATTTCTAACCTGGCTTCATTGCTGCCTGTATTTCAGAAAACTTTTCTCATAGAGTGAATATTATTGGTGGTACCCATTAAATGCATTTGTTTTCCTATATAAAGAAGTTCCTTCAGAGAACTTATATAGAAATAGAGGTCCTCAGTCATGGAGCAGATAAGCAGTCTCTTACATCTCATACTTACTGAGGGATATACTTAAATCAGTTTATGCCAATGGTTAACTTAAACATGTGCTCATTTTCCTGACTGGTAGCTATCTTCTTCATTGCAACCTCTGAAAGAATATTTTACATAAAAAAAAAAAAAAGTTTTTTCTGTTTTTGAAATGAAAATTTTCTCTATCTGATAAATTCACTCATGCAGATTTGTTCTCATTTGAAGATATTAACATAATTTGATTTAGCATTTAATCTGTATCACACCTAATTTTGAAGATCATTTATTACGTAGAGTGGAATATAAACACACATAATGTGTAATGTCATAGCTGTAGACCACAGATGATTCATGAACGCAAGAAGGAGTCTATTTTTGAAAATATTCTATTCTGCAGATTATGTGAGTCAAATATTTCTTGAAGGAAATAAACCCTCTAAGTGGATAAACATATTTTGCATGCTTGGATGAGATCATGGTAATTATCCATTGCAATCTGGTACAGGCATAATCCTGCTAGTGCTGGGACTGACAGAGGTTACAGACATAGCAAAGCATAAATTCATCTCTCTGCTGCTTCCTTGTAACTTTGCCATAGTGGCAGGATGATAGAGACATATACGTTCCCACAGGCTGGGCATATTTCAACCATTAGCAATTTGAAGACAGTTTGAGGCAAGTTAGGTGGCTGTAAGTCATAAATCTTCATTTTGGAAACATAGAATATTTGATAAAATAAAAGGCCAAGCTGGGCAGAAGTTCTCCAGTCAGCTGAGCTGTGAATTGCTAAAAAAGCCTTTCAGCTGGAGGAGAGCTATTTGTACTAGAGATGCTCAGAATGATATGTGAGATTTTCTGCCAGGATAAATCTGCCAGCCTTTCTTTTACTGTGCAGGCAGCAGGAAATACAGCATGTAAGATAGGTGGGAAAATTAATTTGGAAAATTTGCTCTCTTTCTTTGTAGGACATCTGGTGAGGATGACTGTTTTCCATAGCCCAAAATCTCTTGATACTAATATTGGCTCAATTTCCCCATTATCAAGAAAAGTTTTAAATGAATTAACTTAGAAATTTTTATTGTAATGAGACTTTGCTCTGATGTGAAACTAGGCTTCTGAATACAAAGTGGGTCTCAAAATACCAATCACTGGCCATCTGCACCAGATCTAACAGTAATTGTACTGCAAGCACAACTGATTAATCGATAAGTGCTCTGTTCGGGTCTTAGCACAAGCTGGATGTGCAAACAAGAAGATCTTCTAGTTTCAAAAAGTTCCCAGATATTTTCATGGGCTTTGGCACTGGGCAAAAATAGAACTGATGAATAGGGAGATGGTACTACAAAGAAGATGGGGAGATTTGCCTATGCTCTTATTTTTCCAGCACCAAACATTACAAAAGTAAAGTGGCAAGAGGCCATGAGGGGTCATGCTGCATTCTTCCTGAGGCTTCGCTATGATCATCTCTTCAAATACTTGAATTTATACCCAATCACAATTCCGTGATCACAGAATCACAGAGTGGTTGAAATTAGAAACTTCCTCTGGGTCCATCTGCTCCAACCCCTGCTGGGACACCCAGAGCAGGGTGCACAGCGCCATGTCCAAGCAGCTTTTGGAGATCTCCAAGGAGAAGACCCCACAATATTATGCAGCAAATTGTTCCAGTACTCAGTCACCCACAAAGGAAAGAACTTTATGATGTTTAGTTGGAACCTTTTCTGTTCCAGTTTTTGCATATCACTTATTATTCTGTCTCAGCACCATTGACAAGACCCTCTGTTAGTCTTCATTGCATTCTCCTTTTAGATATTTATATATAGGTACATCTCTCAGTATAGGGAATACCATGGTGATTTTCTACTCTGTGTCTTTGACAGCAGAGTTTGTGTCTTTTGAGTGAGACATTTTTTTAAACCTGGATGCTATATAATTTGTTGGTCAGTTTGCTCCCTGGTGTCAGCAGGGCTTTTTATGACATAACCAAAGTATTCCACAGATGCTAGATCTTGGGCCCATGTATGATTATTTTGTTGTCTATTCTGAGAAGATGTAGTAAGCATCAGGAGACAAAACAGTGTCTTTGCCTTCATCCACAGTGCAGATCAGGTACATGCCAGCTGAAATAAAAAATGAAACCTTTCAGTATGCCAGCTGTTCCAGATGTAAAGTATCAACAGGCTCCAGTGAGATGAGTTGGCTAGCAGATGGGAGATCAGAAATTAGATCCAACTTCAGGCTTTAGTTAATCCTGCATAGGATGGCACACATTGTGTATATCACAGATCATTTTCATAAAAAAATCAGCATCAGAAGCATCTTGATACCAGAATCTGGCCTGTTATGTCTTAAGCACTTATGTCCTATAAAGACACTGCTTTGTACCACTGTAGAATCCTACAATGACTCCAAAGCCTCCAAGCCCAAAATTGCTTACCGAAAGAATAAAATAACTATTCTGAGCTAAATGTTCAAGTGTTCATGTTTATCATTCCTCTGATGACTTTTAATTAAGGAATTGATGAAAAAAAACAACATGGAAATGAAAATTTCACAGATGACTGCATAAAAGAAATTGTGAAATGCTTTCCTTTAATGCTGCTCAGTTTTCAGCATTACTGGAAACATTTTCCAGACACCAAACCTGATACTGCTCTTTTGCTCAAAGAGCCCTCGGAAACTGTCAATATATAGAATTCCTGTTTGCTGACATATCAGCCTCTACTTTTTGATATTTCTTCTTTTTTCTTTTTTTCCCCCCTGATGTTTAGCTAATAAGAAGTTTGTATTTGAGAGATAGAAATTAGTTATTGCCTTTTGCTTTGTCAGATCATTTTGACAGTTTTGTCTGTTGAGAAATAATGTCAGGTAGAAATTGCAGTAGTGGTCAAATTGGAATTGTTAAAAACAATCATTCTCCCTCTTAAGATCTGATCAAAAAGACTACTTGGTTTTTAGATTAAAAAAAAAAAAAAGAATAAAATTCTGCAAATAAACATTTTCTGTACAATTCCTGGAAGAAATAGGATCTTCTACCTAGAGTAAACACATGTAATTATTTCTGGGAAGAATCAAAGTAACATTTTTCATCAACTGACTTCATTGGCTGGTAAATATTCAGAAACATCTATTCTACACAGATAAATTATGGTACATGAAGCTCATCATCCACAAGAATGGATGCAGTAACCAGATCCAACATTGCCATTAAGTGCATCTGGTTGTGAGCATGGGAGCAGTTGCTGAAATAATTGGAACAGTTACAACATATGCAAAAGGGTGGTTCACACTGTGATTTAAGAGGAGTTGGTAACATAGATGAAGGGATGCTGTTTCCAAGAAAGTTGGAATGGACATAGAGAATGGGATTAATCTCATCTTAGTGCAGAAGCCCCCTGAACTGGCCATCAGTGGCATTCCCTTTCCTAGAAGTGGAAGTTTATAGGGCATAATTCTTCTGCCTGCTCTAGATATTTTTTCAAGATGAGTTGAATCCTGGTCTGAATGCCTTTCTCCTTACAGACTACAGAGTAGAAGATGAGTTGGAATGTAAACATCTGCTTTCTATTTCTTTAAGCAACTAGACCCCAAATACCTCTTCAAAGGTGAAGTATGTCCCCCACACCATCTGGGTCTGATGCTGCTTATGGCATTTGAAGCAAATTTCACTTGTGTAGGAGGCTTTGTTTAACCTGCTCCTGGGATTTTCTCCTCTATTATTTGGGATCTAGGAAAACTGTCCCACCTGAATGGATATCATAGAATCATAGAATTATTTGAGTAAGAAGGGCCCCTTAAAGGCCATCTAGTCTAACTCCCCTGCAATGAACAGGGACACTTACAGCTCGATCAGAAGCTCAGAGCCACATCCAGCCTGATCTTGAATGCCTCTAGGGATAAGGCTTCCACCACCTCTCTGGGCAACCTGTTTAATGCCTCACTGCCCTTACTGTAAAACTCTTTTTCCTTATACTCAATAGAGATATCCTGTTTTACTTGTAACCATTTGCCTTTGTCTCTGATAAAGTCTGTCGCTTTCCCTCTTATAGCACCCCTTTAGATACAGAAAGGCCACTATCAGCTGCTACTAGAAATTACTTCTGTCAGCAGTTAGGAAACAAGAAAAAGATGAGTGTTATGGTTATTTGAAATATGAAACATGTCAGAGTTTTTTCATTTAATAGAAAGGACAAAAGTAGTCTTTGCGACCATGAATATCTAAAGCAGAAGTACAAGGACTTTCCCATCTGGTGAACTTGATGAAGGTTGATTCAATCACTATCTGCTGCAATTATCACTTGACAACATCAGATTTATACTTACAATGGATGCTATTAGTGCATCTTTAATAAGATGAATACACTAGCTAATGAATCCCAGAAGTCTCAGACATCAGAGGATGGAAAGTTCTGTGTGTGCATATGTGTGAAGGAAATAGCGAGGCACCAGGGGCTATCATAGAGCTATGATGAGGCCTCTGAAAGCTGTATATCAAAGGCAGATAAAACACTTCCTGCTCTTGCAGCTTTGGAAGTTCTTTCAGTAGATATGTAGCATTAGGCTGACTTGTACAAAGTCTGCTTTTTTCCTCAGAATATTGAAGACACTGACACTGCAGTGACCAAAATAGCCCATTCTTTACCCATGGGCTTGGGCCACCGACTGCAAGAATTTATCCCAGTCTAACACTTGTCTTAACCTGTTTGCTTTCTGATGCAGCAAAGCAGTTGAATGTCTGAAGTCAAACATTAAAAATAGCCAGATGGTCATGACTTAACCAGAGCCTTATGCACTACTCTTAACCCTAAATGTCAGTGGGTGTCATGGTTTTATGATTTTTTGGTTATCAGTATTCCACATCATAACATCATGCAGTGCACTGGGAGGTAAAGTGTTCTGGGTAGCTGTCCCAGAAGAGAAGAACTACATTCCCCAGAAGCCTGTTCGCTGCGCTGTTATTGTTTCTGCTCAGGGGAACAGATATAAGACCTCGGTAGGTCATCTGACCAGGTTCTTTTTCGTCAGACTGCCTCCCTGCTTGACCGGACTGCGCATCTCACCTCAGCGTTCTGGTGAGGCCTACCCAGCTTTCGGACAATCTCTCTCTCTCTCATTATATTTGATTTATTAGCTTCAATTCTAATTAGATTGTGTTATAGTGTGTTATCTTGCATTCCGATAACATATTTAATAAATTAGTTTGTTTATCCTCAGATCATGCCACTATTTTTAATTATTTTGGGGTCCCCTGTTTCCCTTTTCCGGAGGCGTGGATTTTGCGAAATCTCTCCGCCCCACTAGTCAAGGAACCGGGCTGAACCAGCCCATAAACTGCCGACAGTGGGGTATTTATTTCATCTTGCTTTATTGAATTGTATGATCATGGTTTACCATAGCATATGATCCTTGAGGTCCCTTCCAACCCAAGACATTCTATGATTCTCTGAAGAAACAACCTTATGTGAACCCTAAGACTGAGGAGGTTCAGAAGAAACCAAAAATTTCAACATCAGCCTTCTTGTACTGGGTGCTTGGAACACCAGGACAACTTCTTTCTAAAGAAAAAGAATCTGTGCTCACAAAATCCAGGGATTACTGGGGAGGTGCAAATGTCCTGTGCAAGAAGGGTGGCTCTAGGATAGAGTGGTCTACACATCAGTATTTTAAGTGGGTTATTAATTCCTCCTTTTGTTTTAATTCAGTGATAACAAGGTATCATTTTAACTAGATCAGTAATTCACTTTACATTAGTTGGATTAATTCACTTTAATTGTCTTCTCTTTTTGTGTGCAGCAAAAACGTTAAGCAAAATAATAGGAAGGACAATGGCATACAAATAACAAAAGAAAAAAGGATTTAAAAGGAGAGCAAGCAGCACCTTTCTCCTCAGAGCTGTTGTATAAGTCAATAAAAATGTGAGATCGCTGCATATACTGGAAGTGTTTGTTACACCATGATCTGATGAGCAAGGAAAGGAGAAGGCAGAAGTTTCCTAAGAGTGGGGGCTCTCAGGCATGAGCTGTCTGTGAAATGAGGAAAATATCCCTATTGGAAGATTTCATTTCCAATACCTTCCCATGTATAAGTCTTGTGGGGCTTCTGTATGAGTCTCCAGTGTTCAACAATGGAGAGAAAAAGGAAGAGAAGAGAGTTGATACCTCTTTTCCAAAAAACCATGTCTGTTAAAGAGGAACCCTGGTCCTTAGTCATGCTGCTAGTAAAGGTTTTGTGAGAGAGATAGCAGGGAGGTGGCTTCCCCATGCTGATGCAATTCAGCTCCCTGATGCAATCAGCAGGGATATTGAGTGGACACATTTTGGTTTTCTCTCCAGCTGGAATTATGAATTTGGAGGTCTCTATTAGTTTCACAGTATGCTTTTGAAAAGGACCCTCTTCCCATGGTTTGCTTTGCATTGTGAAGTCTCATGGCGAGTGAACTAGATTTTATTTTATTTCACATAAAATTAAGCCAAAGATGTACACACTTAATGCACTCAATACATTCCAGTCACTAACGGGTGTCTTGTTTCTGGGAATATACTACAGATACGAAGTAAAACTCCACTGAGCTTGCAAAGTGTAGATATCAAATCCTTGGCATCAGCTATTTTGCTTTATGGATATGCGCTTATTATGCTGCAGGAATTGCTAATGTAGACATTAAAAGGTCAAACCTTGTTAATGGATGTCTCTGTATTCCCCTATGGGTTACAGACAGACAAAATGGAAATATCTGCTATATATGAGGCCTGAAAAAGAAGAATGTTACCGTCTCCCAGAAAGCTCCACAAGGTTGCAAGTATTTTTGTGGAATCTTGTAGTAGAAAAGGAAGCAGAACAAAAGAGACCATTAGGAAGGCCTGAAGGAGGCTTAATCTGTATTAAATGTTTTAGCAGTTTGGGGAGTGCTTCTGAAGAAAATGGAGAAGGAAGAGAAGGGAAAAAGGACATATGCCAAAAAGCTGAGGAGAAGCTATCGACTGAAGGGGACAGACACATTAGCAGGTCTGCTGTGATAGGAGAAAACAAAATAGTTTCAGGCTAAAACATGAGATTTATATTGGATATAAGGAAAAAAAGTTTTACAATAAAGGTGGTGAGGCACTGGAACAGGTTGTTCAGAAAGACTGCAGATGCCCTGTCCTTGGAGACATTCAAGGTCAGGCTAAATGGGGCTCTGAGCAATCTGATCAAGCTGTAGGTGTCTCTGTTCACTGCAGGAGAGTTGGACCAGGTGACCTTTAAGGATCCCTTCCAACTCAAATGATTCTATGATTCTATGACTTACAAATGTCTAAAGATCTGGGTTAGCTAGCAATGACTAAACATGCCTGGGGTGATGCTTGGTGTGCTGGAGACCACAAGGGAGCAGCAGAAAAGCCTGCTGTGACAGATCTGATGGTTGCAACCAGCACTGGATGGCCATTGGTGCAGGAATGGGGAAGTCCAGGATAGCTTTAGATAGACTTCTGTTGTCCATCGGCTGGGGTTAAGATTCACCCTGAGAATCACTATATTATGCATGGTGCAAGTGCAGAAGGCAGTGGGTCATATAGCAAGGAGTTACAATTATCTTTCCTATTTTTTTTCTTTTTTCTTTTCTCCTTCCAATGAATTTTGGTTTTTGAATCATTAGATTTGCTTTCCTATGTAGTCAGTAGAGACTATTTCTCACATGAGGGAAGGCTGAGTAACCTGGGTCTGTTCAGTCTGGGGAAAAGAAGACTGAGGGGGAGTGTCTGATTAATATTTATAAATATCTAAAGGGAGGTGGGAGGCAAATGGAAGAGGCCAGGCACTTCTTGGTGATGTGTTGCAATAGGACAAGGAGTAATGTCCTAAAACTTGAACATAGGAAGTTCTGTACTAACATGCGGAAGAATTTCATTACAGTAAGGGTGATGGAGCACAGGAACAGGTTGCCCAGAGAGGTTGTGGAGTCTCCTTCTATGGAGATATTCGATATCCATCTGGACAACTTCCTGTGTGACCTATTGTGGGGAAGCTACTTTAGCATGGGGGTTGGAATTTGATGATCTCTTGAGGTCCCTTCCAATCCCTGTGATTCGGTTATTCTGTGAAATAGAGGCATAGAATAGAGCAGAACAATTTCATGTTCGGTGTTTAATTTCTCTACATTTTCATTCCATGAATGGAACTGGGGACAAGCTTATCTGTACCAGGGTAACACTGGGTGAATCATAGAATTATAGAACAACCAAGGTTGGAAAAGACTTCCAAGATCATCCAGTCCAATGTCCACCTATCACCAATATTTCCCACTAAGCCATGTCCCTTAGTACAGCATCTAAATGTTTCTTGATCACCTTCAGGGAGAGTGACTCCACCACCTCCACGGGCAGCAATTGATATTGCTACAGGTTTATAAACTACACAAGTTCTAAACTGTTATCCGTTAATATAGCAACGTGGAAGGTGAAGCCTATATACTAACAACAAACTAACTGTTTAATTACATCCACTGAGTGGGCAGAAGAGGGAATTATACACAGCTGAGATTGCACTGGGGCTTGGAGAGAGCACTATTTTTATTGTTTAAGTTGTCGCACTACATTTTCTGCAGTTGAAGATGTGTCATGCTCAAGAATGAAGAAATACTCTCTGTTCTGAAAAGCTAGGAAAACGACTTTTTAAGAGGAAATTTGAAACACTTGAATTCATGTGTTATAATTAGAAGTAGCTACTAGAAGAGATAAAAATTAATGTCATCATTCAAAACTATGATGTATTTATTAGTGGTCTAGCAACCACTTACTGCTGTTACAGTAGGAGATTAGATAAGAATGGTTTTGGTCCTTGTGATGTGCTGCCTCTTGCTTAATGAGAGCTTCAGTGTGTGAAAGGGAGATTTCAAGTGTCTGTGGGAAATGACAAATTGCTTTTGCATACAGATAATTTTTAAGACAAAGGAAAGGAACCTTTAATTACTTCATGTGAAAATGTGCCGTTTTGTACTTCTGGGAGGCCACATAATACTACTTAGCTCAGCATTGGCTGTTATTAGACTGGAAGATGATTAGCTGAGTGAACCGCCTGTGCACTAAAAAACATTCTTTTTTTCCTGACTCTGCTGTTAATTTTCTGTGTGATATCTAGGTCAGTTGTCTCTGTGCCTCACTGTTTCCTATAACCTGCTGCTTCTTAGCTGTTTAGACTCTTTTAACATATATTCTTACTCTAATAGCACAGAGGGATGCTGATCTACCAGGCGCTACCATGACACAAACAGTAATAACTGTCCCTGTGCCTCCTGTGGTGTACAAATTTCACTGCCTATACATCACTTTGAGCATGGACCGTGATGTTGATGAATACACTGACATTATCGTATGGATTAAGAACTGTGTATATCCAAAGTTTTATTGCGGATGACAGTTTTTATATTCATCCAAAGAAGGACTTTAAGACTATGTGCTTTAATTACATTGCAGATAATTTTCATGCTGATCACAAACACGTTTTGTAGATACTGACATGATTTTTTAAAATCCATTAGTATTTTCTTGTGAACATGTGTCTGAAGTGCTGATTACACCATGTCCACTCAACTCTGTGGGGGAGAGCAGCAGGATTGCAGCCTAATGGGCTGAGCCAGAAAGGAGAGAATAAAAGGTGAAAACTATATCTGCAATGAAATTGGATGGATTTTATGGTCATAATTCCAGAATGATTTCATAATAGTGGAATCACAGAATCATTAACGTTGGAAAAGACCTTTAAGATCATCTTGTCCAACCACAAACCTCCCCCACCATGCCCACTAACCACATCCCTCAGTGCCACATCTCCACAGTTCTTGAACACCTCCAGGGACGGTGGCTTCACCACTTCCCTGGGCATCCTGTTCCAGTACCACAACATGGTGATCATCATACCATGACAGTTATCCAACTTGTCTTTCCTCTCTTGCAACCTATACTAAAAAATAGATACTTCTGTTCATACTCTGAAATTTTCATGAAGGTTCCCATCTGTATGCAAAAGGCGTGTCCCACTTGGAGACAAAATGGTGTCCAAATCTGTCTGACTCATTCCTCTCCTAAACTCACATGCAACACTTAAGGTCTGTATTTACCATACTCAGATCTGATGAAGATATAGTGCTGAGGTGTTTGCATTCCTGAGCCTCCAACAATCTGTTCCTCCCACCTTCCTGGGAGATGGTGTTAATTAAAGGGGGTCTAAAATTGATCAACACTTCACAGTATTAATGCCAACTCTCATGCATCTCCTTTTGTATCCCTTTTGCCATTATGTTACGCCCTTTTGTTAAATTTTCCTGTGACATATCAGTGTCTGAAGACAGAAACAGATAATGGATATTAACAAAAGACATCTTTTGTTAATACTATGAATGTGTTTGTTTAAGGTACTTGTTTGGAATTTTCTTCTTATTTATTTTCACTTGTGTTATCACAGGTTTCAGTATTAGAAGTTGTAAGCTTCATTTCAAGCCAGCCCCTTCTGAATCCTCTGTCTGAAGCAGAAGACACATTGTTGAGATAGCAGCCATCCTATTTAGAAGAACTAAGACCAGAGATATACAGTGCTGTCACTATGGAGTGTCAGAATTGCTTGAAGACCTCACGTTAATTACAACCTGCTGATAATTACAAACTGAAAACAATGGGTGGGAGTAATAAGCAGAGCAATGTGTAATAAAATCTCCTTTTCTCCCTGACCAGCATTATTCCTACTATATTACCTGGATTCCAAATATCATTTTAAGACCTATCTTTAAACTTTTCTCTAATCTACCCTACCTTTTTCTTATTTTCCTACTCTTTTGTCAATTTTTCATTTTTTTCTGTCAGAACTGCATACAGAGAAATGCTGCAATGATCAGGGAAATTCAAAATGTGAGCGAACTAATGAAGTTTACTGCTGCATGTGTTATACGTGCTTTCTTATTGTTTAAAGAGCTTTACAAGAGGAGAGACCATTAAGATGATCATCTGATCCTCAGTAATACACTGAAGAACAACCCAAAATAACAGATCTAGATGTAAAACCAAAAGGAGACAGAGGCGATAGCAGGTGTGTGATCCTCCCAGCAATTTGTCATCTGAAATGGATTTATTCCTATGCTGCAGCCTTGTTTGCTTCAGTTCAGCAGATTAACCCTGATTCTTCCTTCAGCACTTCAATAGATTTCAAAAGCTTTGAGAATGGCATTTTTATCCTGTCAAATTGTGATAACTTTCCTTTGGCTGGATCCCTTAATTGAGGGGAAGATGCAGAGCTGACAGCTGGAAATGAGAGGGCTACAGCTGTGATAGGGTTTGCAACGGCTTCTCTGGGCTTTGTATCTGCGGCATGAGGAGATGGGGGACTGCTGAGTCCAAATTAAAATTCTTGTTCCATAGTTACAATTCTGGAACAGAGTTATTTCTGTATGTAAGTCTTAAGTCCTACTCCCGTGCTTTTCCCCAGATCCGTAAAAGTGTCTCTGGCTTTCCTTTGTTTTTTTTTTTCATAAGGTCACAGACTGAGGATGGCTCTGAAAAGAGCCACCTGAGCAAACATGGCAGCACTGCAAGGGGTGGAGGGTGCAAAGAGTTGGGACAGGAATGGATGGGTGTGCTGAAATTGAGAGGAACATGGAAAGAGATTACAAGCAGGCCAAAAGCAGGATGCGAGTGGTGTTATGGAGAAAGGTAGGTGAGAGGAGAACCTGGCGTCTGAGCCTGGAGCAGGTGGTTGAACTCATTTTACCCACCTACTCATCAAGGACTGGAAATGGGCACTGTTATTGCACAGCTCTCTTCTGTGTGGTGCTCCTTGTGTCCCTCAAGAGCTTGTTAGTGGAGAAGTGTACAGACTTAATTACTCTCTACAGAGTACCTGTTTTTACACCTTGCTGTGTTATGCCAGGGAGACGTACCCTTAAATAGCCCCTTTAGTTTCTATGGGTGTTTGACAGCTACCAATGCATTAAAGCCAGTGCAGTTATGAAGCGGGATATTATTAGCCCTGTTGTAGAGAGGGAAGAACAGAAGCAAAAAAATCAAATTATTTCTCTCTTCTCTGAACTTGTAGAGTGCAAATGTGGCAGCATTGCTCCTGCATCCAGGAGCTCTGTCTGTGGATTAGGAGGGCTTTGGACAAGGAGAAGCCTTTCTGCCTCTGTGGCCTCATACTAAAAGCACTTGAAGGTTTGTAACTGAGGGTTAATGAGAAAGAGCAGTCTTTGGGGCTTCCTCTTATCTCTGGCTGCTACCTGGGAGGAAGCAGGGTGGTGGAGACTCTTCCATGTTGTTCCCTGGTCCATACCCACCCACACAATGGCTGGATGAAGCCTGGTCTTCCAGAAGCCCTCTACATAGAAGTAATCGAGCAATGAGTCATTATTTAAGAGATTTATTTTAGAAAAAAAAAAAAAGTTCATAAAAGGCAAAGGAAGAGCTGGTGACGTTTTATTGGATGAATTTTCTTACCCTTCTGGCAGGAGGTTTTTGGCTAAGAATTAGCCCGGTGATGTGAAGAATGAGCTTCAAAGATTTCTAAACACCTTTTAAATCCTGCTGATTGCCTAGTGTTTACCTCCAAAAGAAAGCAATTAGCAAAGAGGACTCTAAAGAATCAGAGCAGCCACTGCAGCGATGGAATAGATAGCAAACTTTGCTATTCTTTTTTTCAGAGTAGACCTGCAATTGCGACTGGAGTTATATGCACTGTCTGTGAAGAACACTTTTGCCTGCAGCTGCTCCTTGGATTATGAAAAAGCTAAGGAAAAGTAGAGAGACAATCTGACACATTTTATGTGCTTTTTAGAAATCATTCTATGTGTAGCTATCAACGTTACTTGAGATAAGCTTTAAATCTGGGGTTTCCATTTCATAGGTTGTGTGCTTGAATCTATGCTCTGAAATAAAGGAAATTACTGTTGTACCTAAAGGGTAATCATCAGCAGGGCTGGTATGATCCCAGTGTAGTACTTCCCCTCAGACTGATAGCATTTAATAAGGAAACACATTTGTGTTGCAATGTGCGTAAAGACAAGCACTGAAAGAAGTAGCCAATCTTGTCTGTGTAAGATTGTGAGATTTTGCTTAAAGCAAAGTTACTGGGTTTATATCCATCTTAGAGCAGTTACTGGGAAGAAGAATTGCCATTTTTGGTGAGGACAGAATTGAAATGTTGCCTGATTTTTAGTCCCATACAGAAGACAGTGCCTCTAGCATCAATGCGAATATAAGAGAGAAAATCCATTTTTGTTAGAATGCAAAGGAAGAAATTGGTTTCTTCCACAGTGAGAAGGCAATGAGAGAAGTGCAATAGAATAGAAATATTTAGTAAATGAAACACAAAAAGCAATTTTGTGCTTTAATATCAGCTATTTACAGCTTGAGCTCAGTGATCATTTTATGCAAAAGACAGTAATTTAATGTACTAATGTGCCACAATGTCACAAAAGGATTCCTATTTCTAGAGTCTATTGTTATGATGAATGACATCTATTTTAGCAAAGAAATGGTATTCTTGAATAAAGCTTATTGTAGGTATTTTTATCTTTGCTGTCACATTGAGACAATGATATTTAAAAAGAAATCTAAATATACAATGCTTACAGTCTTACTCCTAAAACAAGGAAAAATACTGTCTCTGAGGCTGTTTGGATACAGTATTTGAGGCAAGCTGATACAGATGCATCATTAGGACTACCATCTACATTCAACTGTAAATGAAAGTAAAGAGATTTTCTTTTAACAAACTATTTATTTGCTGCTTCAGTCATGAGAAGAAGGAGGTGCCTAAGCCTATCTGGTGGTTGGAAGCTGGGCACTTCCTTCAGGGACTGTGGAACTCTCTGTAGAGTGAGGGGCAGATGGACTAAAAGACAAGCTCCACTCTCTACTAAGACCCATATAATCAGACTGGTTATCTGGCCATTAGGACTGTCACTGCTATGGGTGCCTGGTGCTCTCCTGTATCTGCAGGTGGTTAAAATCCCAAGATAAATTTTTGGCTTCCTATACTTACTGTTTAGCCTTATAAGAGAGTTGTTTCTTTCTGATCATTTTCCTCACCCCTTTAAATACATAACTGTAATATTTCAAGCCTCTAAGCTTGAAATTCTTAGGCTTTCCTTAAGTTTGTCTTCAATAATCCTGTCCCCTCTGAGTTCCTTCTCACTTCTCAAATACATAAAATCTGCTTATTTATTCACCTAAATATTTTCATTTTCACAGACCCATAATCTATTTCCATGCCTTTGCTGTCTAGTTAAGAACATTCATCCCCAACTCCCACATCTTTCCATTTTAAGTTTGGATTTCCAGGTTAATCTACTTCAGTACTTCATTAGGCAACATTTCTAAGCTATCTACGGGCAATCAACAGCATCTCTAAATTATGATGCTCCAGCATTAACATAATCTTTGTGGTGTGCAATGATGAAGCACATTTGAAAGAAAACTTAAATATTCAGTGGGCGATCCAATAATCATACTGATATTAAGTGAAGGAGTTGACTCTTTAGTTTCCACCTCATAATAAATCTTTCCTTGTGACTATAGTGCAATTACAAAGCCTGTGGTTCCTGACACATGGAAGGAGGACCTGCTTCATTACCATGAAGATGTTTCTGTTCCTGCATTTCCTCATTTGTAATTTTTTATGTTTCTCTCCTCTCAGACTCATGGTGCAAACCACAGAACCTCAGGTGGATCCTGATACAGCTTGCCCTATAAACCCCTCACCTTCTTCAAAGCTGTCCATTGGACAACTCTCTAATGGTTTTTTGTCCTTCTTACATTGTGGCACCCAAAACTGCACAATGTACTCAGGGTGAGGCATTTTCTCACTTTCAGAGTATTCTCTCATTCCAGAGCAGTATTGCAAGTAAAATGTTTCTGACCTTATACCTCACTCATCTTAACCTTGCCTTGCTGATTTTGGGCCTGCTGCAGTCAATAAAGACAGATCCAGAAACCACTGATCTGCTGATAAAACCTGTTTATAGTCATTGGACTTGGTCTGTTTTCCAAATTTTTTGAACAGACTGGTTCTTCTAGTCAGTTCATACTATCTGCCTGGATCCATTGGATTTTTATGGTTTTTCTCTTCTCCTGTCACTATCTTACTGTCTCTTGTCTTTACTTATACAGTTAGGCTGTAACACTTCGGGTATAGATATCTCCTTAATTCAGTCTATTCTGCTAGGCTCTGTACGGTATAAAAATTTCCTTTAACCCATCATGTCTGTATGTGTATGTGTATATGTGCACGCATTTCGAAGTTAAACAAAGAAAAAAGAAAATAACTATCTGTCACTGGTAATTTCTGAGAACTACTGAAGGGATATCACAGGTAGGTTTACTTCAGTTCACCTAACATGTCATTACTGCATTGATTTTATAACAAAGCAGTTCTGGGTATTTGAATTATGACCTCATTATCAAATAAGTACTGAATGGGAGCTGATTCAAGACATGATAATCTTGCATGTTAAACATGATGTGGATGTGTAACATAGCAAGACAGAGTTAATGAAGTCATAATCGGCTTTGAAAATCAGATTGGAACAATAATGACTTCAAATGATCTTTTAATGAAACAGCAGAAAAGCTTGGCAAGATCAGTTATGCAAGAACATAGTTATTACAGGAAAAAACTACTCCAGAATAAAGGAGTGCAAGTACAAACATTAGCAGAGATGATGGCAAAACCCAGAAAGGATAAGTCACAAGATACCAGCAGTACCAGCACTGCAGAAGGCTGACCTATGGTATAAGTTATCACCCTGACATTGGGAATTAGGATGTCCTGGTTTGAATCCTTGTTCTGTTCTCTCTTGTAACTCACTTCACCTACACTATTCCTTTTATTCTATGAATACTCTGTCTCTTTGGCTTCCAAAAGGCAATCCTCAGCTTGGTTTTTGCTCAATACTTTGTTGTGGTTTTCTTTTGTGGTCTACTGGTTAGGAAGATGACCAGTCTTGACTTGAAGACTTCCATTTCTGGATCCTTTAAACAGTGTTCAGAATCTGTGTCTTCTGATTTGAATTTTACTGGTATTCTAGCTCTTGAGTCTTTTTGTGCTCTGCTTTATTAAAAAGCCTTGTGATACTGCACATAATTTCCCTGAGGACAATTTTGTAATCATCAAAATGGAAAAAATACTCCAAATCTATTTTCAGTACATGTGTTTAGAGAACAAAAAGGATTTAACAGTGAAGAATGACCAGCAGCTCTGGATTACAAGCTATCCTACTGATTTAGAATTGAACACTTTGGAATTTCTTGACTGTGGAAAGGATTTAGAGAACCATAAAATCATAGTATTGTTTGAGTTGGAAGAGACCTTTGAAGGTCATCTAGTCCAGCTTCCCTACAATGAGTAGGGACCCTTTAAGGTAGATCAGGCTGCTCAGAGCCTCGTCCAGCCTGACCTGGAATGTTTCCAGGGGTGGGGCATCTACCACCTCTCTGGGCTAACTGTTCCAGTATCTCACTGCCCTTATTGTTAAAAAACTTTTTTCTTATGTCCAGTCTAAATCTTCACTCTTTTAGTTTGAAATCTTTTTCCCTTGTCCTCTAACAACAAACCGTGCTAAAGAGTCTGTCCCCTTCTTTCTCACAGCTCCCGTTTAGATACTGAAAGGCTGTTCTCAGGTCTTCCTGGAGCCTTTTCTCATTCGGGCTGAACAGCCCCAGCTCTCTCAGCCTGTTCTCATAGGGGAGGTGTTCCATCCCTTGGATCTTTTTTTGTGGCCCTCCTCTGGGTGTGCTCAACAGTTCCAGATCTCTCTTGTACAGAAGACTTCACATCTGGACACAGTACTCCAGGTGAGGTCTCACCAGTGCAGATCATCAGGATCACCTCCCTTGCCTTCCTGGTCACAGTTCTTTTGATATAGCCCAGGGTAGGGTTGGCTTTCTGGGTTGTGAGGGCACATTGCTGGCTCATGTCCTGCTTGCCATCCACCAGTACCTCCAAGTCCTTTTTGGCAGGTTCAAAAAGGGCCTATATGATTTAATCTCCCAGATTGTATTGATAGTGGATGTTGCCACGACTGAGGTATAAGACCTTGCACTGTGATTTATTGAACTTCATGACATGGACTTATCAATATCCATAGTCTTATGGCTGTTTAGGCTCCTTAGGTGGTTGCAAACCTGTTTTTTCTTACAGTGGTAGGGGCTTCACTTCCCCTGTTCCCACCTTCTGAACCATCCACTTGAGGACTTTATATAGTGCAGTTACTGGTGAAAACTGAGGCAAAAATTTGTTGAGTACGTCAGCCTTCTCCTTGTCTGTTATTACTAGTCTCCCTGTATTGCTCACTGGAGAAGGTGCTTCCTCCTTTCCAGTTGATGTACCTATAGAAGCCTCTCTTATTCTCCTTTGCGCCCCTTGCCCAATCCAGTTGCATCCCTACTCAGCCTAGCAGCGTCTCTATACTCTTCCCAGGATACCTGTCCTGCTTCCATGGTTTCCAGGAGGTTTTGTTCACTAATTGCCTGAAGAGCTGGAAATTGGCATCCTGATTTTACTCTTTGTTTGTTTGATATCCCTCAGGAGTGTCAACCACCATTGCATGGTCACTACAGACCACGCAGCCTCCAATCTTGATGTCATCAATCAGTTCACTAGTGCTGGTGAGCAATAGGTCCAGCACTGCATCACTCTCGGTGCAGCTGTCTATTGCCTGGCTCAGGAAGTTACACTCAGTGCATTCCATGAGACTCCTGAATCGCTTACAGATCACCATGATACTTTACCAGCATGTATCAGGGTGGTAGAAGTCCCTTAGCAGGATGAGAGCCTGTGATTGCAATGCCTCCTGTAGCTGGAGGAAGAAGGCTTCACCAACAGGCTCCACTTGATCAGGTGGTTGGTAGTAGATCCCAACCACAAGGCACCCTTTGCTGCTTCAGTCTTGTTCTCTAGCTCTCAGTCATAAGTTAAAAACATTGAGTTGGTGTGGATGATTGAGCTTTAAAACGGTGAGCACAAAGCATAATGAATCTTTCCTTTGCAGAAAATAGGAGTTCAGTTGTTCAGAGTCACAATGGGAATAAATAATGCACAGACTTGAAATGTCTGAAAACAGAATTAAGAGCTCCTAATGCATAACTAAAAAGTCTAGCTGGCAAATTTTTGAATTTGAATTTTTGAAGTCTACAGTAGAGTTATAGAGTGATAGATTAGGAAACAGATATACATAATAGAATTGTACTCTGATGTAAATAACTATGACACATCTGAATTTATACACATGCAATATGATTGAATGCCATGACTTCTTCAAGACCTCCACATTGCCATAGATTGGAAGTAATTGGAATCTAAGTGAATTATTTTGACAGATGGCAGTAGATCGTAACAGATGGCAGCATAACTGAACTAAATTCCAAATTTCAAAACCTAATTGCACATATGACATGCTAATAGTTCAAGATACAAATGCACTATAGAAGATGAAAGAAGCAGGGAGGGAGAAGGCAATGGATTCTGCAATTTTAGAAAAATTTAAGCAGATGTTGTTGCACTTAAAAATGAGAAACTGCTATTGGTTTTCACCAGTGACATAGTAGGATTCACTTGGGCCTTTTGTCCAGCAGCCAGTTTTCATCTCTGCCTTCCTGTCACTTGCAGAGTGCCCCTGCAGCCCTGCACCCTGGTATAGTCTGAACATCTGACAGATATACTCTGATCATTGCATGCCACATGATATTTCACACCCCTACATCTGTCTTTTTCTGAAGGGTGTTATGGTGCTGAGTGGGTGTAAACTGAGAACAGAGATAGCTGGCTTGCTTATATCATTGTTGCAAACCTCCCCTGGTAAAAATATTCTATGATATTTTGCTCTAGTAATCCCAAGCTTTGCAGGTTTGTAGGTGTCATCAATATATCCTCTTTTTCCCCTTGAGTACTTAAAGCTGACAACAATATTTTAATAAATGTTTAAATCAAGTTGTTGGAGCTTTCTTGAATTTGAAATTAAAAAAAATACTTTCAGTTTGATAAGCCAGTGATCTTTCTACTAGTATTTGGCAGGACACTTAAAGAAAGACTCTTAGGCATGTAGGGTCAATGTAATGAGCCTTTAAAAACTATTGCAAGTAGATTTATTATGGTAGTTCCATGTTATAATTCTCCTAAAAAATGAAATCTTCAGTTTCAGTTCCTGAAAAAAAATGGAGACATAGACCTTATTCCCTCAATTTTTTTCTATTATTTAATTACTCAGAAAGGAAACTCTCAGATACCAATGGCTATGTTAAGGAATGGGGTTATAAAAAGATGTGATACAGTCATGATGTCTTCTCTTTTCTTCATGCAGTGTGTGACTGAACATTTGTAAATAAGGAGCCCGGTAACGATTAGTGTCTTCTCTGACCACAGAAATGTTGAAAGATCAGGGGTCCATTGGTAAGATTAGGCAGGAGAGCTGATATGGGGCACTGTTGGTCATTTTGACACATAGATGTGCAAATGCTGAGTTGTTCTATGACTGGGTTGTTCTGTAATTCTTCTGCTTGGAAACACATGCAAAGAATCAGAGGGAAAATAGAAAAATGAAAGTTAGAAATAATGACCTCAAAAGTTTTATAGGGAAGTCTAGTTTATCATAGAGATGTTGAGCAGATGAGGCTGTGCTGATACTTAGAGTACCCAATGCCTCACTGTCTTTACTGCTTGCAGTTATTTCCTGTCCTTAGGAGTATTTATAATTCTTAAGAATCATTAGCATTGGCTGAATTATGGTAAATGGAAGTTAGTATTTTTGAAAGTCCCATTCTCACAGGTTCACAATCAATTTTCTTTCTATGCATAAGACAAAATGTACACTACTACTTGTCTAGAATACTATTCTTTTAATGACTATGAACCACAATAAAGAAAGGAGAGCAAATCTGATGATCTGTTTCAGAAATTGTCCTCAGATTTGATTTAGTGCTGCAGGTTTTCTGTGGGATTGCTCTTAATGATATAAGGAGTCACAAAACACTCGAAGAATATTGAAAGACGACTGCAAAATTGTACAGAGAATTGACCAAAAGCCATCAATATTTATTTTAACAAGATTATTTTCATAGCTGCTCCTACTATTATGCTGAAAAACCTTGTTTATGGGCAGAGAGTAAGCACACTGTTTATAAAAGTAAAAAAGCTAATTTATAGCTAATACTCTTACAAGTCTAATCGTTATTAGTCCAGATCCACTTGTTGCATAAAATGAAAGAATAATACATCCAGATTGTTATGTATACACTTCTTAGTTTCGATCACATCCTTCCACTGCTCCTATGGGTCCTAGGGTTGGTGGAGTCATGAGATGGTGGAAGGGATGGATGTTACAGAGAGCCGTCAACATCTAGATTTCTTTACCAGGAGAAATATTTGATGGTTTTTATATGTTTGGTAACATATTCATTCATCTTTGTTTTTCTTCTTTCTTCTGAGATTCATGATGCATTTGAATTTACTACGCAGTGTGGTTTTTCTGTATGTAAGGTACTGTTTCTTTGTCCTCCTGTTACCTCCAAAACTTGTTTTGCCCAGGTCCAGGTCAGCAGGTATTTTAACTGACTATTTATAAGCTGTCTACAGTGTGGGATTCCCAGTGCCAGCTTATGTCCCATCTCTTATCAGTGTGCGTCTGCACTCCTCTGCACAGCATCCTGTGCTTCCACTTCTCAAGGCCTCTGTTCTTGAGTTGTGTTTCTTGACACTCCATCATTGTGCTAGAATCCTAAGCACCTCATTCTATGCAGAACAGCTGCTTCTTATTGCTGCCCATACAGAACTACAGTTGTATTGTACAATGGTAATGAAAGTAAAACATACTGGCTGTGGACACTTAGTCAACTGGAAAAATTGCTCTTACAGCTAAATTAAGTAATGCAAACTGCAAGCAGATCAAGAAAAGCTCAGATAAAATCGATGCCTTGCAAAATTTTTACTTATTTCTTTTACTTTATTCTATTTCATTATATAGGTATGTAGTGATAGGACAAGGAGCAATGGCCTAAAGCTTGAACATAGGAAGTTTCAAACAAACATGTGGAAGAACTTCTTTATGGTAAGGGTGGCGGAGCACTGGAACAGGTTGCCCAGAGAGGTTGTGCAGTCTCCTCTGGAGATACTCAAGACCCTTCTGGATGCCTACCTGTGTGACCTATTGTAGGAAACCTGCTTTAGCGGGAGGGTTGGACCCAGTGGTCTCTTGAGGTCCCTTCCAACCCCTGTGATTCTGTGATTCTGAACTCAGCTCTGTGTTCTTCCTGCTCACTGATGCACACCCATTCCTCTGCTGAGAGCTGTGGACAGGCTATGCTCAGTAATGATTCTGATAGAACTGTCATACGGCTGTGACATATTGTCTCTTGTTTTGATGTATCCATAAAAAAATATTAGCATATTTCATATTAGCAGACTTCCTTTGTACACCATCCATTTTGATGGAGTAAATCTTTTCTATGCACTGGTGGCATATACACTTAGAGAAAAACCTTAACAATTCAGAAGTTAATGGTTAAAAAAGATGTTAAAGTTGTAATTCTCAAATTTTCTGTTTTCTTTCTGCTGATGCTATAGCTTTAGAAGCGTCAGCTTTGCAATTAAATAATTTGTGAATAAAGAACACAGTCCACTCTCAGATAGCTACACCTATTTGTTCATACCACTTAAAACATTATCTATGCCTTTGTGCTCATGGAATACACAGAATAATGCTATTCTCTCTCTGGTCTCTCACATTCACTTTACTCTTTCTCTGATGAGGATTCTCATGAGTTCCTTACTGAAATTACTAGAAGCCAACCAAACCAGGCTGTCACACTAAATAACAACCATCACCTTCCCTGAGTTTCCTTTGTGTCAGTTTTCTTCAGCACAATAGTTTGTACAATAGAAAATATCAAAGATGTTGTTTGTTGTAGTGAGAAATCTGAGTGCATTTGTCCAAAAAGAGGATGCTAATAGAACATTAGCAGAATATTCACAGAATAGAAAAGTGTGATTTTCACATAAAATAGGGAAGTGGGAAAAACAGAAAACTTGACAGTTAAAATATTGGAGGTAGTTAAAGGTATATTCTATGCCTTAAAAAAGGGGAATAATATTTCCTAGTGCTTAGGAAGTATGCAATTACAATTGAAGACTTAATCAATTTTTCCAAGAAGGGGGGCTATTAGAGGCAGCATCAGTGTAACTGCTCTCCACATTGACTACAGTCGGTCCACTTCTGAGACATTCATTGATCAAGGAGTTGATTTCTTTGTATGACCATTAGGAGTGTTTTTATAGTTTGTGCACTCAGCAGTTTTTCTGGGAATAGTAGGAGTGAAATAATGTGCCAAAAAGCTGAAAACAGAAGGAATTGCTCTATATCAGAAATATGACATTCCATTGCTATTTATTTTATTCCCGTGCTTGCTTATTGCATGAATCAAATTATCTGATTGCCTCTCAGTCACTAACGGGTTTATCCTCCAAATACCCTTGAAGGTTAGGTAAATGCTAAATATCTCCAGTTTCAAAGAGGAAAACAGAGATGGGAAGAGATTAGTTCCCTAAGTTTCCATGGTATTAAGCAGCTGCTTTTTTTAAGATGAAATCAACAGGAATAACAGCTCTCAGCACTTGTGAAAATCAAAATATAATGGGCTTAATTAAGACACCAAGCAAGTCAGTATCAGAGATGAAAACACAACTGAGATTTTGTAAATTGCCATTAGAATTTCAACAGAGTTTTATTTCTCCTTTTCATGCACAATCAGAAATAAGCAGTGAATATAATAATTTTATTATATATGAATATCTCAATAAATACAGTATGAGGATATATGTGGGGGGTTTTTTTCTTGTTCCCCCCCCCCCTTCCCACACACACACACAGGAGAATCGATGATTTAGTTCAATTGGCTTATTCATAATGCACCAAAATGCAGAGACAAGAAAAGCAGTAAGACAAGTGCAGCTGTTCCTTTATTTTCTATCCTAGGAAACCAAGTGTTCTTAGAAATGTCCATGGAAATGATGTGAGGGCATAAGTCTCTGATGTGAATAGTCTATACACTATCTCCTAGGAAACATTCATGTTTCAATATCTTAGTAAATACTGGATGGCAAATCACCCTCTTCTTGCTGTTGTAACAAATTATTATTTCCCTTGTTCTGAAAATCAAAATATATGTTTCCAGTGCTCTAGGTATTTTAAATGCTGGGAAAAGTCAGGAGTCAGAATTAACACACCCTCTTGGCCCCAAAGCCAAACTCCTTGTTCATTTTAATGGGATTTTTTCTGTACATTGATTGCCATTTTGTTATTCATAGTTTTTTTTTGCTGCAAGTAATGCTGAACA
Organism: Pavo muticus; assembly: GCA_016647715.1. NCBI lineage: Eukaryota > Metazoa > Chordata > Aves > Galliformes > Phasianidae > Pavo > Pavo muticus. The sequence goes on from JACDJE010000213.1 coordinate 1,157,312, forward strand.
GACACAGTTTTGTCCCTCTGTGGTGCTAGTTGTTCCCAAAGTTCAGATGGATATCAACTTCTGAGAACACATTGTAAAGGGCAAGATCCAGCCCTCCTATACGAAGCAAATAAATACAGCCCATTCCATAGAATGTAAAGAACCTGAAGCCAAGAGACAGAAATGTACAGCCCCTGAAGAAGATCAGGCTGGCTGAGGTCCTTCCTCATGCTTCCCAGCTGTGAACCCGAAGTCAAACAGATAACTGCATCCTCAAATGTTGTTGACTACTTGCAGACACAGCATTGGTTGGAGTTCGTGATGAGCCTAGCAATCCCCAAGTCATTATCATCCTCATGAAGCTCATTATCCTCGTGTTAAATTGAAATTAAGAACTAGTACTGAGCTTTATTCCCCTGTATTTGGTTATGTAAGATGTGTTCACATAATGATGCATTTTAATAACATATATCTTTTTGAATGTGATAAAGGCCTTTGTGCTGAGATCTAAGTGGTGTGTCAAATGAAGATGTTAAGCAGCTGATCAAAGTATAGTGAAAAAAACAATTCTTTACAGTAAATATTCATCATGAGGACCTGAGGAAGTGAGGTTTCAGCCCTTACTTGAGTTCATGAGATAGGACTGGGATACAGCTCCAGATTAGGGAATCTAAAAGTAGGTGTCAATATGTCTCCTATGTGGTTTGGGCTCCCTTCAAGTCAAAGAATAAATATAAACCAGAGATAAATTCGATTGCCTAAATACAAGTAAATGTTGTTACTTGAGGTATAATGAGGTATTTGCAAAGATAAAAGACACAGAAATTTCCATAGACCCGTGCAATTCTGGAGCCGCACAGGTGGCAACACCTTGAATGATGGAGCAGACAAGTGAATAGAGCTAAGCCCCAGTTCCTGTGGCCTTGAATCTCTCAGCATGTGGAGTACTATATTTATGCATTTAAATGTCATTTTCAACTTTATCCTTCCTTAGGGCCTTAATTCAGCTCCTGAATTTCTACATTTGAGCTAGATATTTACACTTGGCCTTGCAAACCTAGGTCCATGGGTAGTCAACAGAAACTATAGAAGCATCTGAGTGTTATTTGACTAACCAGTTTTTGCCACTTATGAAAAATTCGGAAGTGACTCATACTCCAAAAAATCAATTTCTCTCTACTGTCCTTAAAAGGAGTCTATTTTTACAAAACAGAAATGGACTTCTCCATGTCTAAGTATCCACATTTGGTCAGTATATAAGCATAAATGATTGAAAAGATTATATTGAAAGAATAATTTATTTTCAAAGTGTGAGCAGACATTAACTTAGTGGCAGGAGAATTAAAACTGCTTTGACAGTTATTCATTCATGAAGGAATTCTTTCTGAGCAGGAGGATGTGAAGGATCTAGAAAAACCTGCGAGGAGCATTTAGAGTACATGAAGATGCACGAGTCCTAAAATCACATCAGCAGCAGCACAGACTAAGCCAAGGATTCTATGATTCTATGACAGAGGCCATGCCTAGCTACCAGCTCCCCAGCTGTGCTGTTTTAAAACCTTGCAAACTGAGACTGCGAAGTATACAAATAAAACCATATGTGCTTATATAAATATGAGTTAGCTCTTAGGTTGATTTTCATTTTTTCACTGTATCTCTTTCTAAAATATTTGCATTATGTATACTTTACCTCTGGAATCTGGAAAGTATTCTTGCTACTGACAGAGTGCAAAGTTTATGATTGTACTCCCTGTTGACAGAGATTATCAGATTAAGACAGAACATTAATCATGACTGGAGCAGATTTGTGATAGATGGCGTCACATTAAGACACCCAGAAAGGCACCATGGATATATGGCTTCTTTATCTAACAGTACTATTTCATCTACCATTATATTCCCTTCAAGAAGTCCTCCATCACCAACGGCCAACAACAGCAAGTAGATTCCCAGTACATACAGCCATATATTTACTACAATGGTTTGATTTAACATTAAAACAACAACAACAGCACAGAATAGCTGAAGTTCTACTAGGTGCTTTAAATAGAGTGACAAGAATAAATATCTTGCACAGTCATTTCAAATAAAAATTAATAAATTGAGATGCTTTCAAGAATATTTAAATGTAAGCAGCTAACTATCCTGACTGGCAATGTAAAATGCAGTGAACTTTTAACTCCCCTTTTCTGAAAATGAGTTATGTTCTCTGAAAAGCAGTCTTTTAATGTATGAGGCTGCGTTTGGAATTGTATGGCTTCACTGTTATCAAGCCTATTTTACTCTGCTATTCTTTAGAGCATTTACAACAAAAGATAAACAATATTTTTAAACTCCTATTTTTCTAATGAATTATCTTCAATATCCCTTACACTTTTTTTCCTGTCTGTGGATGTCTGGATTTGGGGAATTTCTGTAAAAATTTGCTATTTTCTAATTCTTTTAAGAAAAACAGAAACGAAATACTTCATTGTCTTTGTCTTGTGCTTACAGGAGTGGTACAGGAGTGGATTTAGCATTTGGGAATTCACGGCTTCTGGTCCAGACATGCCCACTGGGAGGCACATGCAGAGGTGTGTGTTCACATACAATGATGTATATTCCATTACTACATAACTGCATTTTGCTTTGATGGGTGAACAAATAAGAAATATTTCTGTTCAGTGAAAACGTAGCTGACCCTTTGATTTTGTGAAAGAGCTGCTAAAAAATGGGCAGTCTGTCTTGAAAGAACATTGAAAAACTTTTCTTAACATCTCTCAGCATCAACTTTCATGCAGTATTCCAACTTAGACTCACCACCACCACTGAGCCTGCCATAATCCAGCACAAACAAAAAGAAATGCTCAACAAATGTTATATTTGTCAAGATATCTTCACATTGCAATTAGTATTGCTACAATACAACCATCAAAACACATGGTTCATACACTTTCACCCCCAAATTTGGTATACGTCATGCAGCATACAAAATGTCCTCCTGGAAATTGTGTGGGTGACACTTAGCAACTACTGTACATCAGAGAGGACTCACACAGAGAGCTGGAACAGGATAGAAGCATGCAGTTATCAATGGCAAAGCATTTTCCACAAAATAATCACTTCACTTCCTAAAGCAAAGGAAATCTAAAAAATAAGGTCTAAAGACAAGTCTAGAAAAGGAATTCATAACCACTGGATTATAAGAATTATGGTCTCTGCAGAAACACCATTTAGGGACTTTTTTACAATCTTTCTCCAGCCTCCTTTCTCTTTTGCAATCACTAACAATGGCTGTTTTCTTTCTGTTCCTGTTCTCACTTTTCCTGTGCTTGGAAAATTAGCCATTCCATTTGTGTAAATGTCCAATGTAATCAGGCTGGACTAACAGTATTTGTCTTCTACTCTGGATTTTGTTCTTTCTTATCATATTAGGTGAACATTGTCCACTTTTCCAGCTAACTCTTCAAAGGGATGAGCTGGGGGGAGTATGACCTTAGGTGTAGAGTCTGAACATGAGCCAGCAGTGTGCCTGGGTGGCCAAGAAGGCCAATGGCATCCTGGCTTGTATCAGAAGTAGTGTGACCAGCAGGAGCAGGGAAGTAATTGTCCCCCTGTACTCAGCTCTGGTGAGGCCGCACCTTGAGTACTGTGTCCAGTTCTGGGCCCCTCACTGCAAGAAAGACATTGAGGCCCTGGAACGTGTTCAAAGAAGGGCAACAAAGCTGGTGAGGGGTCTGGAGCACAGGCCTTATGAGGAGCGGCTGAGGGAGCTGGGATTGTTCAGTCTGGAGAAGAGGAGGCTCAGGGGAGACCTTATTGCTCTCTATAACTACCTGAAGGGAGGTTGTAGTGAGCTGGGGGTCGGCCTCTTCTCTCGTGTAACTGGTGATAGGACTAGAGGGAATGGTTTCAAGCTGTGCCAGGGAAGATTCAGGCTGGATATTAGGAAATACTACTTCTCTGAAAGAGTGGTCAGGCACTGGAATGGGCTGCCCAGGGAGGTGGTGGAGTCACCGACCCTGGAGGTGTTCAAGGAACGTTTGGATGTTGTGATGAGGGATATGGTTTAGCGAGAACCATTGGTGATAGGTGGATGGTTGGACTAGATGATCTTATAGGTCTTTTCCAACCTTAGTGATTCTGTGATTCTGTGATTCCCCACAATTAAGAAACCCACCAGAGGGTCAACCCATTATAATCATATCCTAAGAGAACCGGCTGTGGTGATTTTACAGCGAAGGGCAAGTGAACTACACCACATTGCTCTCATACTCCATCTTTTCAAAGGAAGAGAGGGAGAAAATACAATGAAAAACTGCTCAAGGGTTGAAATAAGGACAGAGATATCACTCATCAATCACTGTCACGGGCAAAACAGACTCAGCGTAAGGAGGTGAACATAATTTATCCATTACTAACTGACTAGGGCAGTGAGAACTAAAGGCATGCTAAAAACACCTTCCTCCCACCCTGTGGTCCTCCCACAGAGCTCCACAGGGTAACAGGGAATGAGGGCTGTGCGCAGTACAAAACTCTTTGGCTTTGCAGCTCCTCCATGGTCACTCTGCTCCACGTGGCTCCTTCCCACAGGATGCCGTCCTTCCCAAACTGATCCTGTGTGGGATTACCACAGGCCACAGCTCTCCCAGCACTGCTCCATCATGGCTCCACACCATGGGGCCCAACTTTCAGGCACTGCTCCAGCACAAGACCCATGGTGAGGCACTGGAACAGGCTGCTCTCTGAGTTTCAGCTGGGAAGAATTGTTTTCTTCAGAGTGTCTGGTGTGATGCTATGTTTTGTTCTAGCAGAAAAAGAATGTTGATAACACACTGTTGTTTATAGTTGCTGCAAAGCAGTGTTGTACAGAGCCAAGGCCATTCTCAGCTAAGGGCCCAAGCAGCTGCTAGGGAACAGAATCAGCACATCCAAAGGGATATTCCATACCATATCAAATCAAGTGGAAGGAGTTTTAAGGGGGAGGAGTTCATCTCTCTCTGCTTGCTTGGGAGACTAGCTGGCCAGGGGGTGGTGAGCAATTGCTTGTGCATCACTTGTTTGTACATTTATATATATATATGTATATGTATGTCATAATTATTATCCTTTTCCCTATCTTAGTAAATAGCTTTATCACAACCCATGAGTTTTTTGTTTTTTTTTATTCTCTCCCCAGCCCACTGGGAAGATGGGGAGTGAGTGAACAGCTGCGTGGAGCTCAGCTTCCTGCTGGGTTAAACCATAACAGTTGCCCAGAGAAGCTGTGGTTGCCCCATCCCTGAAGGCATTCAAGGCCAGGTTGGATGGGGCTCAGGGCAGCCTGATCTGCTGGTTGGCAACCAGCCCATGGCAGCAGGTTGGAACAAGATGGTCTTTAAAGTGACTTCCAACCAAGCTATTTTGTGTTCCAATGACTGTGACTACTAGGACTGAGGACTACGCAGTAATGGAGGAGTCAAATGTGGAATCTCAATCATTTTGTCTGAGATAGATTTGTTCAATGAGAAATCATTTGAGGAAAGTTTTCTGAATTTCACACTGGGATGTGCTGAGAACATTCATTCCAAAAGGGAGCTTAGGACTGAACAAATATGCGTGCTATACAGACAATCAAGGGACAGGCCCAGGCTGCCAAACAAAAGGCAAAAGGTGAAGAGTCATCTTCTTTCACCAAATTTAGGTGCTTAAGTTTAATCAAACTCATCTATATCTTCCCATTGACACAGGGAAGAACACAGATGTATTAATGAAGAGATCATTTGTAAAAGTAGCTAATTTGTAGGGCTTAGTAAAGTAAATTTTCCTGGGTTCTAGTAAATTAAATTTCCCTGGATTTGTTCTCAGCCCTGAGGTTAACTGGCAAGTCACTAAAATGACCAGTATCCATCCTATTTAACTTTTGTATCCAAAACAGTCATCCAAACTGACAACTGGTGTTAGTACCTACCCTGTGCTCATGTCCTGCTCATGCCCGAATTTCTCTGGGAGAATGGGATCGAATAGGTGGCATAGGAACCAATACAAATATTTAATACAAATAAATGAACTCCAGTGCTCGGAAAAATTCCTTTCAACTTTCTAGTTTACAATTAAAGATGCTTTATCCAAAATGTATGTTGGTGTAGGTGTAAACTATCTAAACTGTAGCTGCAGTTAAAGCATCTGCAGAATCCCATAGAAATTTCATTGAAATAAGTAAGTTCAGGTGAGTGATTAAGGAAACACTTAAGGAAACACTGCTTTAGCTGAGGCTTTAGCTGAGGCTGCTCTACAAGCAGCCTGATTAAGCATATTGATCCTTCATGCATCCAAGCCTGCACACTTGATCAGATCACTCTGGCTCCACTGTGATCATTCCATTGGTTTTTCTTTCTGTGAAGGCCATGGTGTGGGGATGGTGACTGCAGATGCGTAGATCTCTCTGACCTGAAGTCAGGATGCAGCTGGTCATGAAACTTAGTCCAGGAGTACAGAAATTTTCCTATTTATGCAGTTTATGCATTACAAATGATATAAAGATCAAGCAGTAAAATTTCTGTGATCTGGTAAATTCAGGAGGCTTTGCAACACTGAAGATCACAGAGTTCAGATCTATCATTGCCCTATAGTAGTCCATTTGAATAAGGATATGTGGAGGTCTTGTAGTAACACAAACACTTTAGTATTGCAGTCTCTTTCTCGGAAGAAAGAAATTCAGAATCTAACAATCAGGTCCTAATAATTTGGTATCATTATCTCACTAATGTTGAAATGGTAAAAAGAGCATTAAAAATTCAAAATATTCTGAGTGCCACCAAGCCAAATCTGACAGCATTAAATTCCCAATGCTTCTGAACTCTCTAATGATACAGCCTTTAAGCCTTTGATGGTTGCTTTGATTCAAAGGACATTAGATGGCTGCTTTTCCATGCGAATACTCTGAATCTATAAGCTTCCAGATTGGAAAGAAATCTGAGTGGGAGGAAGAAATTTTCAGAAGAAGGAAAGTTCTTACGGCTCTTGTTGCTTGGCAACTGTTTCTTTTGCCTCTGTGTGTTAAGAAAAATAGCATTCTTTGGAGTTTAACTCTCAAGCCTGGCTTGAAGAGAAGTAAAAAGGGAGAAATAAGAGAAATGCAGGTTATGGGGTAGGTTGCATACCAAATATTAGACTCTAAGGGGCAAAGTGAAACCATGGAGTCAGCGTCTGCAGATGCAGTCCAGCCAAAGGAAACAGAGTAGGCAGGGATCCATGGCCCTTCTCGTTGGCTGTGGGAGCAGATACTTGCTTAAATATAATAAAAAATTAATTATGTTAATTAATTATAATTAAAATAATATAAAGCTATAGAAGATGTCTTATGGAAAGAAATTAAAAGAGTTCTGCCCTTTTCATGCGTCAGAGAGAAGACAGAAAAGTGATTGCACAATGGAAAATAAGTAAATGAATAGGGGGAAATGCCTTACACAAAAGATTTTTTTTCTGTCTAGGAGTGAACAGTTCAGTGAGAATCAGTTACAACGCCATGTGAAGGCATATTTATGTTCAAGCTAAGGTGCACGTTTTTAATTTTAACAGCAGTCAAGCACCAAAGCAAGCCGTCAAGGGAGACTTGTACTCTTATCTCTTGAAGTCCTCATGTTGAGATGGATGCTGCCTGGAAAATATGCCTTAGCCAAACTGTTTAAACACAAAGGAGTCATGCTTGAAGGAAATGTTATGTGACACTTATGGGATCAATGTGTCTTTACTGTATGTTCATCTTGAGACTGACAAAAAGGGTTGGAAATTTTACCTCCATTAAGATGTGCACAGAGTGACGTTCCTTTATAGCACCTATTGCAGCCTGACACAATGACTTCATCTGTAGCATAAGATGAACAACACACAATGAAATTATCAGCTTATGTCATATAGGAGAATTTTAAATAAAATGATGGCTGGTGCAGCCTTACTAAGCTTCTAGGATAATTTCTACTCCATTAGAAAATGCAACATAGCTCTGTGAATTATATTACTCTTCTGTTTTACTTATGCCAACACAAAGATTTTGAGTGTTTTTTGGTTTGTTTCTTTGTTTTTTGTTTTTTTTTTTTAGTTTTCAGCCCTATGAAAACAGCTGTTACAACCATTTATACTTGGCCATTCAAAGGTATAAGGTACAGTAAAGAAAACTGTGTGGTGCCTTGCAGTTCTGTAAGAGCATTGGAAAGCTGTTTGAAAGCCCTTGTGCTTAACAAGAGCACAGAACATGGGAAAACTAATTCAAAGGAAAAAAAAGAAATACCTTTATCTATAAGAAAGTGATAGCTATAGAGGATTCTGAGTTTGTTGGCATATGCTGGCTTTCATGGCCAGGGGGCATTTTGTTAGTTCCAACCAAAGTTAGAAGAAGCTGCAGCTCATATTAAAACAGGATAATTCCATTCCACAGTGAACAAAGAAGAAGCTCTTCTACGTAAAAATCGAACCTTCCACAGATTCCATGGCTAGACTTAGCAGGATGATGATAAGTGATAATTTTGTTTTTCAGAATGCTGTGTAACAGCATGAACTGAAACTAGTGAGGTATGCTGGAAAAATTAGATGAGAAGTCCTCATTTAATACAATTCTAACATTTAAAAGAAAAAAAGAATAGTGGATTCTGCTGATGCATGATGTTCTGAGAGCAGCAGTTTTGAAAGACAAGTTAGGCACTTCAAACAGGCAGTTGGCCTCATCCTAGCAATGTAAATATTTCTCTCCATCTCCAGCAGGAGTGCAGGTCACTCAGTCTGGAAATGAGTTTTAAGTCTCAAATCAGCCTCCTGAACTCAAGCACAAAATATTGTTGTCAATTTAGACACCTAAATTAGGCAGTATGAATCTAACCTTATGCCTTGTTTAGAGAAAATGGGGAAAAAAAGTACATGGAAAAGAAGCCAGTTATACATTTATAAAATGTTACAACAATAAAATATCCTGTCTGTACTAGATTGCTTTCCAGATTATTGCTCAAGTTGATTTTCATTGTTTTAGGTAAATCAAATATCTTTCATCACATATCTTCCTCTCTTTGCAAATATGAATTAGGTTCAGCATGAGCTGGAGCTGACATTACAGAAGAATACATACTGAAAGGTTTGGAGGTATCGAACCACATCACAAGGGCGTATCTTAATGCCAAGCAACTATGTTTTTAGCAATAGTTACAGGTCATGAAATTTTGTTTCAGACCATGGGTGTGTTCTGGCTGGTCGCACACATCTGGGACAACTGAGCATAGTAGATGATGCGGCGATAAGAAGGTAACAGCAGCAAATGGTGGAAAAAGGGCAGCCCAAATGTCTGCTGATGACCATTTTGCAGATCCAAATCTCACCAAAAAACACAGCGGTCCTTCTACAATTGGGATGAATTGATATAGGGACTGAAATCATCATGGAAATAACATTGTGAAGCCCAAATGTGTCCCTAAGCCTGCAGCTGTGATCGTGGAGAAATAGTGTTTATGTTCTAATTGATGTGGGGAATATGAGTAATGCCATGGTCATAGAAATAACCTAAGCACTTCACCGTAGAAATACACTCAGTGTTCTACTTGCCTTGTGCCCCAGTAGTATTTTAATCACATCATATAACGCACAGCATCTTTGATATGATGACAAAAAAAGAGCTTTCCCCTGGTTTATACTGAACCTGGTGATTATACTATTTGCCTCAGGGATGAAAGCAGGTAGACCTCTAGCTTTTGGGGGGACAGTCCTAATCACAGGTTGTTTCATGAAAGGCAGACATGCTTTCTTCATATGGTGTGGATTCTGCTGGTTGACCTTGGGACAATCCAAAGTATCCAGCCTCCTGGAGCACAGGTAATCACTGCCTTCTTCATAGCTCATGCTAGGTTAGATCCCCAGTTCACTCATACACTGGCAGTCCTGAACCATAGCAGTTTGCTAGGAAGTTTGTTCCTGGGCTGATAGTACTGCAGCATGACCTGGCAGCTGAGTGGCTGTGGTCTGGACTTTGTTACAAAGATACTTAGTTAGGACACACGCATTTGACTTCTTAATGGATGTCTCTTTAGGTGAATTTTTCATGATAATAATGCTTGCAATAGTCCTGAACTGTTCTCATTTTTCCTTCTGTATTATTTGAGTAGTGGGGGGGAGAGAAAGATGATTGTAAATGATGATAATGAAAGCACTACAAGGCATGTCCCAGTCTGAATTATTTTCAGAACACGAGAAAAGAAGGATGATAAGTGAAATTTAAAAATGAAATATAGGAATTACAATGACTTTTGAGAGGAGATGTGATTTGGAAGATGTGTTAAGGCTATAAAATTGTTATCATTATTGGGCTTTCCTGAAGTAGCCTTCAGGAACAAAGTGAAAGAGAAAAGGAAGTTAAAGGACCAAATATCACTGCAAAAATCTGTGAGCTTCATACATCATCTTTCAAATTGACCTATGGGTACAAAAATTGTTGTGAGACCCAGTTTTCTAACCAGTCTCAGTTCCCAGACGTGTGAAACTGCAGATTCAATCAGAATGGTTCAATTCAGCAGTCTGGTTCAGAAGGAGAACCTGAGGCTCCAGGGATTCAATTCCCTTTCAGAGTAGAGGCAGTTAGATGAGATTTCCCAGAATGATCCTTGGTCAAGCTTTAAATATCTCCAAGAAAATGCAACAACCTCTCTGGAAAACCTGTTCCAACATTTGAGAGAATGGTTTGGCTCCATTTTCCTCATGTCTCCCTATCAGACAGTTGAAAGGCACATCCTAAATTTGAAACATTTTTCAAATCCGTAGTTCCATGAGAATTTTCCAACACTCTTGGTGAACTTCACTGGGGCTTGATTCATAGAATCATAGAATCATAAATGTTGGAAGACCACTGAGATCATCTAGTCCAACCCCAACCTTTCTCCACAGTGGCCACTAACCATATTCCTCAGTGCCACACCTCCATGTTTCCTGAACACCTCCAGGAATGGTGACTCCACCACCTCTCTGAACAGCCTGTTTCAGTGCATTACCACTCTTCCTGGGAAGAAATTTTTCCTAATGTCCAGCCTTGATGCATGTGTCTTGCTCAGTTAAACTTCTGCTTTACTTGATCAGTACTAACAAGTCTGTCTATGATAAGTGGTAGAAGCAGCTGACAGAGCCGGAGAGAATTTCAGCCCCTATTTTCTGCCCCAATTGTCCTGTCAGTCAGACTTATCACTTACAGGGCTCTGTAAGGGCTCTGGTATTCTCTTAGCTCATTAAGTAATACCATTATTAATATAAGGTGATGTGCAGCATTTATTTTCTGGAAAAGCTCATGACTTCACAAAGCGTGAGGAAGAAAGCTGAGTGGTTTGTACTGAGGGGTAAACCAAGGTGTACTTCATTTGACACCCACAGGGGGAATTTAGAAACAGATAAATGGACTGTGGTGCCTTAAGCACATACCCCTGTTCATGTAGCAAACCTACAACCTACAATTGTTCAGTGACTGAAGATTGCAGCCTTTATATTCACTTTTCCATTCAGCCTCAGTCTACGGGTAAAATTGCTTCAAACTTATTTACATTATAACAAATTTAATCATTATGCCAACTCATTTTTTTATGAACTTAGAGAGTAATCTCAGAAGTTCACAAATCCAGATTTGCCCACCTCTTGTATAACTTCGAATAAATTGAACAAATTAGCTTTGTCTTTGTTTTGCACCTTCAAGGAACCATGCTGGCTGTTCTTACAATTGTTTGTCCAGTATTTCCTTTTGATCTAAATGTTCTTCAGTTGATGTCAATTAATTTTAAAGTGACTGCTTTCTATTTCTACCCTCCCCATTTCCTAAAGCCTTTCAGTAGACTTCAGAATAATGGTCGGTGGGTTATACTGTCTTGCCTGCTCATATCAGCCCAGCCTTATACACCTCTGGATGTAGGCAGAATGACATCTTTAAAGATATTTATCTGGTTTCTGGCACTAGAAAAGCAAATTAAATTCCAATATTTTTGTGATGGCTGTAAGGAAGCTGTTAAAAGTTCTTTTTCTGGGGGAAATAAAAAAAGAAGCTCCAAGACCAGTGAAATTGTGCCTTGGCATAATTTCTGTTTTCTTTTTTTTTTTTTCTTTCCATCTGATTATTGCTGGTTGTCTGTATCTTTAAAAAGAATCATTTTCCTCCTCATTTGCCTGTCTTTGCTAATAAATCACATTGATGAGCCCGGCTGGAGCTGAGGGCAGAATGGAGAATGACTTTCAGTCAGAGGCCACAGACAATCATCTTTTGCAGCACTCCTCTTATTATTATTTTGATTATTGCTTCATATTCCCAGAAAAAAAAGAGCACCTTTGGGCTGAAACTAGAAATTCTTAGAAGCTGCAGAGATTTTTTTATAACTTCATTTCCTGTTGCAGGAAGTTTTGATTTTATTCCTGTCTGAGGACAAAAAGATTATGTGTCTGACAATAAGAGGAGAGGAAACCAACCCTTAGGTTTGCAGATTCAGAAAGATTCCTTTGGTACAGACGGTTGAGGCCAGTCCTAGCATCAATCTATTAATAAAGCTGATATAAAACTGAAAAACAGACCTGCTTTCTCACAGAACTCACAGCTCATTTGTAGAACTCATTATTATATGATATTGGTAAGTTAAGAGCCTGAGCAGAGTGAAGCAGTTTAACAAAAAATAAATTCCACTTTCAGGACTACAAGGTTATTTGGAATTGTAGTAATGGATATTAACGAGATCACTCAAGGTCTTAAAGGAATTTGTACGAAAAGCAGACTTACTCACTGCAGGGGTTCTGCAGCGAAGAGCAAACACGGGAATAAGCAGGCAGATGCTAGGAGAGGCACAACTCAACCTTTAGCATTCCAGAGCTAAGGATCCCTAGCTCTGGACCCTGGGTTCCATACGTGTTGCCTGCACAGTTTCTAGGCAGCCACAGCTAGCTGCAGGATGTTGGAGCCATAAAATCATCAAATCATTAAGGTTGGAAAGACCACTAGGATCACCTAGTCAAACCATCAACCCACACCTGTGAACACTCTAGACCATGACACCCACAGGATAGCTGCTACTGAACTCTGGTGGTATGTACTGGAAGATGTAAAAGAGTTGATGTGTAAAATCTACTCCAACTTCAGCTGAGGGACAAGATTTTAATGGAATTCTTTATTGCCAGCCTCAAAAATCGGGGAAAATGTTCTGAATGCAGGAGGGCAGCTCCTCATCGTATTTCCAAACTACAAAATGTCATCTTCTGTTAGCCTGACCTCGGTGCCAGGGAAGGTTATGGAACAGATTGTCTTGAGGGAGATCACGCGGCAAGTGCGGGACAACCGGGGGATCAGGCCTAGCCAGCATGGGTTCACGAAGGGCAGGTCCTGCTTGACCAACCTGATCTCCTTCTATGATCTAGTGACCCGCCTGGTGGATGAGGGAAAGGCTGTTGATGTAGTCTACCTAGACTTCAGCAAAGCCTTTGACACTGTCTCCCACACTATTCTCCTGCAGAAGCTGGCAGTCCGTGGCTTGGACAGGTACACTCTTGGCTGGGTAAGGAACTGGCTGGAGGGCCGGGCCCAGAGAGTGGTGGTCAATGGAGCTAAATCCAGCTGGCGACCGGTCACGAGTGGTGTTCCCCAGGGGTCGGTGCTGGGGCCTGTCCTCTTCAATATCTTTATTGATGACCTGGATGAGGGCATTGAGTGCACCCTCAGTAAGTTTGCAGATGACACCAAGTTGGCTGGAAGTGTCGATCTGCCTGGGGGTAGCGAGGCCCTACAGAGGGATCTGGACAGGCTGGATAGCTGGGCTGAAGCCAATGGGATGAGGTTTAATAAGACCAAATGTCGGGTCCTACACTTTGGCCACAGCAACCCCAAGCAATGTTACAGGCTTGGGGCGGAGTGGCTAGAAGACTGCGTAGAGGAAATGGACCTGGGGGTGTTGGTTGACACTCGGCTGAACATGAGCCAGCAGTGTGCCTGGGTGGCCAAGAAGGCCAATGGCATCCTGGCTTGTATCAGAAGTAGCGTGACCAGCAGGAGCAGGGAAGTAATTGTCCCCCTGTACTCAGCTCTGGTGAGGCCGCACCTTGAGTACTGTGTCCAGTTCTGGGCCCCTCACTGCAAGAAAGACATCGAGGCCCTGGAACGTGTTCAAAGAAGGGCAACAAAGTTGGCGAGGGGTCTGGAGCACAGGCCTTATGAGGAGCGGCTGAGGGAGCTGGGATTGTTCAGTCTGGAGAAGAGGAGGCTCAGGGGAGACCTTATTGCTCTCTATAACTACCTGAAGGGAGGTTGTAGTGAGCTGGGGGTCGGCCTCTTCTCTCGTGTAACTGGTGATAGGACTAGAGGGAATGGTTTCAAGCTGTGCCAGGGAAGATTCAGGCTGGATATTAGGAAATACTACTTCTCTGAAAGAGTGGTCAGGCACTGGAATGGGTTGCCCAGGGAGGTGGTGGAGTCACCGACCCTGGAGGTGTTCAAGGAACGTTTCGATGCTGTGATGAGGGATATGGTTTAGCGAGAACCATTGGTGATAGGTGGATGGTTGGACTAGATGATCTTATAGGTCCTTTCCAACCTTAGTGATTCTGTGTGATTCTGTGTGATCTTAAAGCAGGTGCAAATTAGATTCCTAAAACAGGAAGGGTTTGGAGTGGCACATTTAGCCCTGTGAACAGAAAAAGGACACTCGCCCTATTAATTCTGCAGCCAGATTTTGCTGTGACAGCTGTACAGAGCTTTTCAGAATTGGGAAGGCTTCAGTCACATGCAAATACATTGAGAGAAAAATGAATTACAAGCATCTCCTTGGCTACTACAAATAACCTGGGCCTAGTTTCCAAAATGCTACCTCAAAAGCCTTCTTCCTGTTCCTTCCTGCATCATTTTCAGGGTTGTAAGAAGTTGATGGATCAAATGTTGCGATTTCCTCAATTCTAATTAAAATTCTGCAGGCTGACAATGTAACACAAGAGTCAAATTAATAGTGCAAGGTCATTTTTCTGCTGCCTAAAGTAGCTTATTTGAAGTGTCGTGTTGACTAGGAATATCTAACAGAGAACACATGCTCTGTCTCTGTGCTTATGATTGTGTGACTTATTAGCTTGAAGGACAGCTTTCTGCCTTTGTCAAACAGACATTGTCAAAGGAGAGAAAAGGCATTTTGAAGTCTGGGCAGGAGACTGAGCAACACCAAAATTTCCTCATCGTGAGAGATTCATTTTTAAAAATATATTTCTTCTTTATGAATACTGTGAAGTATTTGTAACATTAATTATATATATTGCTTACTGTAAGGCAAGTGTTTAACGAGCATAGTGCCTTGGACTCTCCTGAGAAGGGGGGCAAAAAGAGGGATGTGCAGAAATGTCTGTTCTGTCAGTTTCCATTTCGTCTGTTCCCCTTCCAGGGATTGGCATGCAGCGCTATCAGTAGTTTGACTCTAATGAGACGTAATGTGATTGTACGTGTGAAGATCCAGTGGGTTGTTTATAAATAAAACATATGTTAGAACAACAGCAAAACTCTTGTTATGAAGGTTGAGCACTGAAAAATGATGGCCATCACAACAAAAGAGATGTAAAGTGTTTATTTCACAAGATGGTATGCCTTTTACAATTCATTTTTCCCTGAATCAATATTAATCCTGTCATATTGTTCCAAGATGTAAATTGGACACAATAAACAATGTACAACTATTTTCATGTAGCAACAGAATCTACATAAGGAAGCTTTCTTAAATGTAAGTCACTGCTTTCGATTCTTCAGAGGCTCTGAAAACCGTGGACTTCAAATTAGATTTTCCAAGCCTATTTTCATGGCTCTCATCACGTTCTGTGGACAGACAAATTGCAGAAGAACTGCCTTAGAGAGTTATGGTTTTATCCTCGTTTTGAAATCACTCTAAGACTAAAGGGTTAGGGCATTTTTAAACCTTCCTCTTGAAACTTTTTAGCATGATAATTATTTTATTGATTCAGTTTCCTATGTGTACTTGTACTTGCCCTCAAGAATGTAATCAAGACAATGGGAGATGATATGCAAGTTAAAAAGAGAAGTGTGCTCTTGGCTCAGGTTGGCTGTAATGACTCCTTGTAAATCAATAGTGAAGACATGGCATGTTGAAGTTTCCAAATGTGGTAGCAGTTCCAGTAGGCTCCAGGCTTGTTTATAATAAAGATGCATTAGGTTTCAATGTCTCTTGATCAGGGCACCCTTGACAGCTCCAGCTATTTTTTTGTTATTATTATTTATTTATTTTGAACTATCATGTTTTCAGCTCACAGGGGGTATAATTGTTGGGCATTTTTCAGTATTTCTTCTGTTTTCCTGCATTTGTTATGTATTAAGAATTATTTGGCTTAGTAATTTTATTTAAAGAAAAGTCCATCTTTTTTGCATTCTGCATAGGAGAATATATTCATATAGAAGAGTATAGAAGTATGTTTGATGCTCTCATGGCTTTCCTTGCATCGCTCAGCCTCTTGCCCTTTCTGCCAGTTTTGACAGAAGGTGCCTGAGTTGGGCATATATATACCCTGTGGACAACGTTGCACTGTGCCATTTCCAGTAGGTCTGGGATATTTACCTCCCCAAAACTACTGCAAATCTCAAACTCTGCTCCAGGTAGTATTTGCTCCGAGTGAGAAGCCATTCAGTTCTGTGAGTTGTGACACACCATGTTTCACCTCCTGTGTTCAGTGGTGTGAATAAGCCAGCGCTTTTCTGCAGGGATTTCACAGCTCCAAGCAGTCCCAGGAAGCTGTTATACCCAGAGCTATCTGCACTTTCCCACCAGCCCTGCCTGAAGAGTTACATGCTCTAGCAGGAATTTGGTTTCCTTGTGAGTGCTTGGCATGGTCTCACTGCAGGCAGCACCATGTTTAAGATCCATACCCTCTTTGTGGGAGAGGTGAAGCCCACAAGCACCTTTTACTTTGCTACTCACATTTTATCTTCTGGGCCAACAGTGTCTTCATGTGTTTCATTTTGCACTTAAAACCCAATATTCACTTTTTGATGAAACCTCTTGTCCTCAGAACACTACAAGCAAAAGGCTGAAAAAAATGAGGAGCCACATTGCAACAACATCAAGATTTTCATAGAATCATACAATGGCTTGGGTTGGAAGGGACCTCAAGGATCATCAAGCTCCAACCCCCCTGCCACAGGCAGGGCCACCAACCTCCACATTTAATACTAGACCAGGTCTAGTATTAAATGTATTTTCCAGCACCATTTCTGATTCTATCAGTATAAGAGAGCTGTTCTTAAAGTAATGCCTCCTATTTTATTATGTTGGCCCATGTTGTCAGAGGCAGATGTTGGTGGGATGGCAGTAGAGGTTGAACCTTCACACCAATATTACATGGCATTTTGTTGCTGTGTAACAGACGGCAGCAGAAGGACAGTCTGGGAAGTGGTGTCTGATATGGAAGCGCATGTGAAACAAAGGTGTGTCACTGAATTTCTCCATGAGAAAAGGCACTCATGAACATTAATTGAATCTTAATGAATATTTATGGTGACCAGACAGTGGATGTGAGCTCAGTGAGGCAGTGGGTGGTGTGTTTCAGCAGTGGCAACAGTGACATGAAAGACAAGCCATGTTTTGGATGACCGTGCAGATTTTTATTAGAGCAGCATGCAGGCTTTTATTCATTGCTGGTGAAAATGCATAGCCAGTGATGGTGACTGTGTCAAAAAATAGTGCTTTGTAGCTGAGAATTTGTTCTATCAAATGCTGTTATTGTTCTCCTTGTATCTGTTGTAGTAGTTTCCATCGAAATAAACAGCAGGCATTACTTTCGGAGCTACCCACATAATATGCTTTACCTTTTGGTTAGCCCTGAGGCAGACAGTCAGTTGGACATGATGATCTTTGTAGACCACTTCCAACTGAACTATTCCGTTCCATTATACTCTACTCTACTCTACTCAACTCTAACATTATTCTTTCCTTTAATGTTCCAATGGGAAAAGTTATAGGATGCTTGCAGGACCCGGGATTTCCATGCCAATTGTTGATATGGCGCAGAGGAAATGTGGATTATGTGCCACCTCCATGTCTTGTGAGTTCCTCATGTCAGACCTATCTTCCTCCTTTGCACAGCAGGACTAAGACTAAGACTAAGAGCTCAGTCTGCAGAGCAATATCTGTAAGAGTGAAAATGAGTTTGTTTTCACTTCTTTTTTTCTTTGGGAACCGGTTCCATCTTTGTGAATGAATTCCTTGAAAGATGGATGTACTGGAACATCAACAGTTCATGTGTTTGCACACCCACTTAGAAGATATTTGTGCTTAGCTCTTAGCACATGGTACATTTCGCAAATTTCCAAGAGCATTTGCATAACCCTTTATAAATAGTCTGAACAGGAAAACCAGACTGAAAGATTTTAGGTAAATTATTCAGATGATGATGATTAAAAATAATTGGAGCTCCATTAATATAGTTCTGTAAAAATTAACAAATGGAAAAGTACTGGGATGAAGTATGAAAAGAGAGATTTGAAAGGTTCAAATAAGCTAATTACATTTAATTCATTTTGTGTTGCAGAATTTGATGATGTTTTAATACTCTATTTTGTTAAGGAAAAAAAAACAAAAAAGACTGACATTTTTCCATATGTATCTTTGCCACAACTCATTTACCCAGAAATTCACAGATTTACTTGTTTACAGATTTTACATTTAATTATTTGATAGCTTAAGTTGCAAAAGGATTATCTTGAAATGTTTATATGCTGACAAAAACATGATAAAATGGATGAAATCTATCCTACATGTAACTCTAAATCAAATTTTGTTTGTTTAAGACAAGACAAATGAAAATAAAATATTCTGCAGCCCAGAAGGCCAATCATATCTTGGGTTTTATCAAGAAAAGCATGACCATCAGGTTCAGGGAGGTGATTCTGCCCCTCTACTCTGCTTTTGTGTGACCCCACCTGTGCCCAGTTCTGGGGTCCCCAGCACAAGAAGAACATGGAGCTGTTGGAGCAGGTCCAGAGGAGGGCCATGAAGATGACCAGCGGGCTGGAGCACCTCCCCTGCAAGGACAGGCTGAGGGAGTAGGGGCTCCTCAGCCTGGAGAAGAGAAGGCTCCGAGAAGACCTTATAGTGGCCTTCCAGAACCTGAAGAGAGCCTACAGGAGAGCTGGGGAGGGACATTTTATAAGGGTGTGTAGGAACAGGACAAGCAGAAGTGGCTTTAAACTGGAAGAGGGTAGATTTAGACTAGATATTAGGAAGAAATTCTTTACCGTAAGGTTGGTAAGACACTGGAACAGGTTGCCCAGTGAGGTTGTGAATGCCCCCTCCCTGGAAGCATTTAAGTCTGGGCTGGATGGGGCTTTGAGCAACCTGGTCTAGAGGGAGGTGTCCCTGCCTATAGCAGGGGGTTGGAACTAAATGATCTTAAATGTCCCTTCCAACCCAAACCATTCTATGATTCTATTATCACAACAAAAATGATGACTGTATATCGAGTGCATGGTAGGTAATTTTCTACTGCTGTTTTCCAGCAGAAAGAGAATGAAGGGAAATATTTCTCTCAAATCGCTTATTGTAAAAATATAATCTGAAAAGAAAAATATTGTTGTTAAGGGATTCTGAATTAAACGGCTATTGGATAGGACGATAAAGAGTTAGGCCTTGCTGTAAGATGCATAGTGAACAGCCACTGAAGCTGATTATTTTGAGTGATCTCATCTACTGTATATGCACACGTGATTCCTACAAAGCAAAGGCAAATAGATGAGTGCCCACTATATTGAATATTCTGGAGAGTGGGAAGCCAAGAGACATGTCATGTGTGTCAGAGGAAAGGAGAAGGGATCAAAGTTCTGAAACAGAGGCAGAGGCTTTCTCATAACCCGTGCAAATCTACTGCCTGGGAGGACATGAGAAAATAAGTTTTCAGGTCTGGGTGAAGTCTGAGAGAGATTTGAAGCTGAGATCTGGGGGAAATGAGGTCTCTACCTTATTCAGGTGTCTTCTGATCAGGAGAGCATGGATGGGAGGGTACAGATCTCCATCAAAGGCAGCAGTTTTCTCTCCTCAAAAATATTTCATTCTGATTTGTCCCTTAGAATCATAGAATCATAGAATCATTAAGATTGGGAAAGACCACTAAAATCATCTAGTCCAATTGTCAGCCCATCCCCACCATGCCCACTAATCATGTCTCTCAATGCCACATCTCCACCTTTCTTGAACATCTCCAGGGATGGTGACTCTACCACCTCCCCAGGCAGTTTTTTCCAATTCCTCATCACTCATTCTGAGAATAAATTTTTCCTAAGATCCAACTTGAACCTCCCCTTAAGGCCATTCCCTCTTGTCCCATCGCTATTACCTGGGAAAAGAGGCCAACCCCCACCTCACCACAACCTCCTTTCAGGGAGTTGTAGAAAGCAGTAAGGTCTCCCCTGAGCCTGCTCTTCTCCAGGCTGAACAATCCCAGTTCCATAGAGAATACCGTCGGAATGCTTTAAGCTGCAATTAGCTACCTTTTTACTCTGTTCACATATATATCTGATTATATATTATCCTAGACCTTCTGGATGCTCTGGAAACTTGGACCTCTAATATCTCTTTTTCCTTGGCACACGGTAGAAACTGATTTTACTGCTGGGTCACTGGACTGAGGGTGATCACCTCTCCCGACATGCTGAAGGAGGACACCTCTGTTGCCACTAATGCTGACGCATACTATGCAGTAGAAGAATATGGGCATGTCATTTGCCAGCAGTTTTCCTTCCTCCTACTCCTTCCTTAATTCCTCATTGTTCCTCTGAGAATGATTCTTCTCTGTTCCATTTTTACAATCAGTGGAGGCATCATTTTTCATTTTCTCAGTGTTTTAGTCATTCATACTGTAGTCTTCAGGGACACAGCTGCAAAAGTAACTCTGACCCGTATACTTTGTGAGGTTACTCACAAAGTGAATGTTAACTCATGAATCTGTTTGGGTCAAGAAGTGATATGGTGGTGTTCACTGGGTACTCTCTCCAGCTAATGTCCTTCTTTCAGGCTTAGTGAGGCTTGTTCACTGCCATCTCATTTGTTCTTGTACCCATCAGGTCTCCTGGCACAATAAGTTCTGATTTAATTGGATGTTGGTGTGAAAGGATGAGGCTATATGTAACCTGGTAAAAATAAAGTGGGTCTGCACTAGTTGGAAGTTTCGTGTTTCTCTAAAACATCCTGAGACAGTTAATTGTTCAGGTACTCAAGAAATGCCCTCTCAGTCAGGAATAATCTTTAGCTGGCATATTGTTAATGGTATTTGAAGCTTAAATATTTATTGTATTGATTTCTCCAGGCATGGCATAGACATCCATGAAATATACATCTACAAAATATCTTCACACTTCCAATCATGCAATCTGCTTAGTCACATCCATCCAGAATAACACAGAGGTTCAGAATGGCGTGATGTGCTCCCACAAGAGTCTTCAAGTTCTTGCAAGTGTCTGAAGTGCTTCCTGCAGACCACAGTGAAGGGTGACCTCTGAAAGGAAAAGTTGTTGAGAAGTGTCAGTGTCTTGGATTGAAAGTCCACATCCAGTGTGCTTTCACATCAGATGCGATGCACAGAGTGAGCTGTTTTTCTGGTTATCTATCTGGGGTAGGTGGTTCAAAGCACTTCAAGCTGAAAGTAATGATTTAAGAACCAAAGAAACACTCACTCTTCTATCAAAGTATCTCAGCGTACTTCAGCAACAAGAGGAGAGCAGTGGAAGGGATGGCTGAGGAACAGAAGATAATGGTAATAAAAACTTTGTTTGACACTTTACAGCTCCCACGTGCCCTGCCACAAGAATGAATCAAGCTCTTAGTGTAAAGGCCAGTAAGGTAATAAGCCTCAAAGGTGACAGCAAAGGGAGCTTTTTCTGCAGCTAATTATTTTTATTGTTTCGCAGCTAATTTTGTGTTTATCACAGCAGTTATCTTTCATCATTTTTTTTTCTTTTTATATATTTCTTCTTAAATTTCCTTTCTTTTATTCATGTTTTTTGATTCCTCATTTCCTCTCCCCATATCCATAAGACAAAATTAAAGTACCTTTTCTCCTCTTTCATCATCTGTCTAGCTGCTTGGCTCAGCAACATGGACATCTAGATTTCCTTTTGAAGATGAATGCTAACTTACAAAGTCAGATTGGGCACTAATTTTAATGCTCCTATACTGAACTTCTTAAATCAAAGCTAAAATTTAAGTAGGTCAGAACTCTTAGAAGCCAATGCCACAGGCAGAAGGAAGGATAAGATTGATCTAAGGTTGTTTTCCAAAAGGCTAACATCAAAGAACCATCACCGCCTATTCCCAGAGCTATGCAGAAGGCTGGATTTCTTGGGCAGATTTATTTGTATTTGAAAATCTTGCTCTTGGGATGAAGGTTTTCAAGCAAGATTAAGCTTTTCGATACACCAGGTGCCAAAGCACTGTGGTGACCAGTCAAGAGGCAGTAAATGGGA
Source organism: Pavo muticus (assembly GCA_016647715.1). Lineage (NCBI taxonomy): Eukaryota > Metazoa > Chordata > Aves > Galliformes > Phasianidae > Pavo > Pavo muticus. The sequence continues at coordinate 1,179,732 of JACDJE010000213.1, forward strand.
TTAAAGTCTTTTGTTATTGTCTCCAGGTTTCTTTAGTTTCCCAGAAGTTTCCAAGCCAAAAGGAGATCACCATCACCTCAGTTATTTCTTCCTGCTCCCCCTCTACAGCCTAGGGCTCAGAAGCACTTCCAGCAGCTTTTCTGAAAGCCTCATTTTTAACAAAATTAAGCTGGTGCTGCTTGATCTGTTCCACATTTCACCTTTATCTGTATGTTCATTTATTTGTTTTCAATATTCCTATCTAGAAAGATAACTTCTGAACAGAGTGGATGGGACATAAGGAAATAAAGGGGAGAGATGGATAAGAAGGGCTGAACTTCTTTCTCTTCTTTCTGTTCCTTCTTATTCTCCTTACTTTATTTATGCAGCTTTCACTGCACTTGTTCCATGATACATTTTCAGAGCTATCCCCTACATCCTCATGCTTGGCTGTAATGGCAGAGCTTCTATTTTGCCTCATTACAGAGCCTGACACATCTTGAAAGTGCATGCGTCACCTTGACCCTCTCTCATTCTTCATGAGCTGCAGCATATATATTTGTTTTAGTAAACAAATCTTAAAAAGCTCAGTCAATCGTATTCATAAATCCAATTTTATGAAGTGGCTTCAGTTTATGCTTTCAGCACATGCTGTATAAAGGCAATTATATATTGACCAAGTACTGATTTGACATGTATAAGTGATGGTCTGAAGTAATCCAGATCAAGTTCAGACCCTGTCATAGGAATGGATGGTAAATGAGTTGTGACTGCTTCTGATGGACTAAATTGAGCCCTGGCTTTAAAGCTGCCTTTAGATGATCCTTTCTGGCATGCTCTCAGTTAGTGCATGTCTGGATCAAACATTTACAGTGGGATATTATTCTTTTTTTCTTTTAGGTAGGATAGGCTTTTTTTTTTGGTATCTGATTATTTTCTATGATTTAACTTCTTCATATTTTATCTCTGTCTGTGTCTCAGTGAGATATTTATGCATCCACTTAGCTTGAATACATTGCAGTCGAGGTTAGAGTATCAAAAATAAGTTACCAATTCAGGTGGTAGTCTTAAGGCACAACACGCATAGTAGACAACCTCATATAAGGCAATCACAATGAGACTGGAGAGTACCTGGTTCATTTTGTTTCCTTCATTCAAATTATTAATGTGTTTTATGAGTAGTTCAAATGAATGCTGCCATCAGTGCAAACACTGCTAGCTTAAGGCTCTGCATACGTATAGATGTAGATTCTCCCTGCTCTTCCATTACTGATGCAATTTTTTTTTGCAATATATGGAATTACTCACTTTTACTTTCTTCATTAGAACTTCTCCCTTTTTCATTATAACCTAATTTTTGTTAACACTAATGTTTATTGATAATACTATTTTTGTTGGAACTGCAATTTATTCACTGAAATAAAAGCTCTGCATACAAATACCAATAAACTGGAGCAAGCTAAACTAAGATAAGCTTTATTCCATGCTGGGAAACTGGTGCCATTTAAAATAATAGAATCATAGAATCATAGAATGGCCTGGGTTGGAAGGGGCCTCAAGGATCATCAAGCTGCAACCCGCCCGCCACAGGCAGAGCCACCAACTTCCACATTTAAAACTAGACCAGGCTGCCCAGAGCCCCATCCAACCTGGCCTTGAACACCCCCAAGGACAGGGCATCCACAACCTCTCAGGGCAGCCTGTTCCAGCACCTCACTACTCTCTCTGTGAATAACTTCCCCCTGATATCCAACCTAAATGTTCCCTCCTTCAACTTAAAACCATTTCCTGTTGTCCTGCCATTATCTACCCTTTCAAAGAGTTGACTCCCCTCCTGTTTGTAAGCTCCCTTTAGGTACTGGGAAGCTGCAATGAGGTCACCCCTTCTCCAGGCTGAACAAAATAAGCCAGCACACCCAAAGCAAAAAAATTCTCCACTTCAGACAAATTCTAGATCTATAATTATGGTGTTTCTGGAAGCTCTTCATGAAATGAAAATAATATTTTGATTAGTACAGCTGAAGTAGAAAAGCCTTCTTGGCAGTGACCTCTTCCAATTCAGGTAGGAGACATGTTCCTCACTCTGCTGTAAGCAGAAACTTGGAAATTTTGAATCTCTGACAACAGTGTTTAGTACATATGCAGGAAAATTTCTTGCCTTCCTTTCTTTTTAAACTTCTGCTGCTAAACCTTATATATTCCAATAAACTGATGACAGGAAAAATAAAAAAAAAATAGATGTTTCTAGACTAGATGTGAGAGCATAGGACGTGAATTTTAAATGCTAACAATTTGGATGATCTGTTTTCACAGAAGAATGAAATATATGCATGTAGCCATGTTGTATGTAGTCCACAAATTAAAAACAATTTTTTATCCAGTATCTGCAGTCTTAAAAGTGATCAGTAATCAACTGGGGGTGGAAACTAGATGATCATTGCTGTCCTTTTCAACCCAGGCCAATCTATGAAAAGTCAAATCCATTTTAATTGGAGTACCACTGCAAAGAGTAAGTATTCTAGAAGTGAATAGTCCTAGAAGTGGACTATTCTAGAAATGAATAGTTACTCTTTACAATGATACTTCAATTAAAGTGGATTTTTATAAATTTATTTCCTACAAAAGCAAAAACAAATCAAAAGTTTCGGTCATAATCTATATGTGGAAAATGCATTATTTTGTCCTGATTTAAAAATTTCCCACTGTTTGGCATCCTGCAAAGTAGACTTATTGAAAGGATAAATTAGACTCTATTGCTTATTGAGCAATAATTGGACTTCTGCTAATCATTTGTAATGAAGAAAATCTTGTTATCTGTGGGACTGCAAGCAAATCAATGCAAGTAATTTTTATTCTAGGGAAACGTTTTTTATAAATTAGATCTAAGAAAAGGAAGAATGTTGTTGGCTGATAAAATACAAAGGACTGAAAAAAGGCATGCTGTTTTTAAAGTATGGGACATAAAACTCGTTCTTTTTTTTCTAGCACAAAAGCAAAACCACTGAGTTTTACATTAGATAATAGAAACCAGTGATTGTATAAGAACAGAGGATAAAATTTTCCATTTAGTTAGAGGAACCCATGTGGAGACAGGAAACTTCTCTGAATATCGTTATTAGATAATAGTTCATTTTACCACCTCAATTAGCACCTCAGTCTCAAGCATTCTCAAGATCAGCTACTTGTTATTAATATTTAGGTAGGATGAACAAAGTCCCAACACAAATAATGTCAGTGTTGTGATACTGTCCTTGGAAAAATTTCAGGCCACAAAAAGAAATCCAAACCTATAAAGCGATTGCTTTTGTCAAGTTTCATTGTCTATACAGTCTTATATTTCCTCCATCTTTGATGGACATGGGTCCTTGGTATGGACCCTGTTGGACGTCAGACAGCAGTGCTCAAGTAGTGTTACAGGTGGTGTCTGCGTGTCCCAGTCCTTTTGCACCACAAAACACCAGTGCTCACCCCTTTTTTTTACTACAGGCTTCATCTTTCAGACCTGAAGCTTTTGTTAGTGTTTTCACTGCAAAGTCTCCACGTTTTGTCTAATCTTTTGTGTGCAGCTGCATACTTCCTACCTCAGTAAACTTCAGGAGTTGATGGAAATAATGTTAATGTTTACCTTGCTGAATTAGACATCTTGATAAGTAGCTGCATGTGGCACAACAGTATGTAGTGATTTAATGACAGACTATGTTAATTGTGTTTATCAAAGAGAGCATAAAAAGGCATAAATCAGCAGAAAAATGGAGCTTTCAGAGGAAGCAGCAGTGTGGATGAGTCAAATTGTATTTCTTTTCAGGCTTGAACTTTTTTTGTTACATTCTGTTTTGAACACTTTTTGTCATGCATGAAACCATCTAGCTATTCTGGTTGGGAATGGGACTGAGAGCTGTTATGGAGTTGTTCCTCATGTCTGGCTTTTACCTGCTATTTATACAGTTAGTTGATTTTTTACATGCTGGGAGGGTTTTGGCTCTTTATTTGCTATGGTCTCCATAGCCAAAACTTAAGCCAGAAAAGGCTGCACTGCTCATAAAAACACACTTGATATTATATATTGGCATGGCATCTAAGCCTTTTTATTGTATGATTCTCTGAGAATTTCACAGAGATGTCCTATGGTGAGTAAATTTTTCCCTTGAAAAACAAAATTTATTTATCTTGAAAAATGTATTTATCTTGAGCACCAGCGTGATAGAAAAATTTGACAGGGATTAGTGCCTGACAGGTTCTGTTTCCCTAAAACAGCACACAACCTGCTTTGTAACCTGAAAATTCTTGTTGTTTGTTTCAAGTTGGAAAATGCATTTTTGAGAATTTTGGAAAATGAATTTTTGATCCTTCCTATTATTTGTGCAGTGGCTCACCTAAAAGGGTCTGGGCAGTGCTGTAATATAGAGAGCTCTGTTGAATGTGAGAAATACAGGATGTGTCCCTCCTCAGCTTTACCTGTACATGAACGCCCATTGCATTTCATGATGGATTCATTTCTTCTTCCCTTGGGTTTACATGTCTTATTTAGAGCACAACAGAAGGCACTGATACAGTATGTTTTTTTTCTTTTCCTTCCCCAATATCCATCACAACTGGCTTTATTAGAAAATATAGACAAAAAAAAAAAAAAAAGAAAATTGGAAAAACAAATGCACCTTAGATACCTCATGGTAATGGGGCACATCAGTAGGAGCTGCAGCACTGAGCAATATGAATCTGAGATTCTATGGTGATTCCTTCAAGTAGAATTTCATGTCGTCTGCTGGTTCCATGAATGCATGCAGTCATCTATTCCTCCCAAGGGAAGTAGTCACAGCCCCAAGCTTGCTGGAGTACAAGAAGAGTCTGGACAACACTCTTAGACATATGGCCTGATTTTTGGGTGATCCTTCGTGGAGCCAGGAGTTAGACTCAACGATCCTTATCTTGTAGATAAGTAGATAAGAATCTACTAGATCTTTAGATCTTTAGATCTAGTAGATCCTTATCTACTTATCTACTAGATCTGAACTAGTACTTGATCTAGAGGCTGGAAGTCCTGTCTGTGGCAGGGGCATTAGAACCTGGAGACCCTTGAGGTCCCTTACAACCCAAGCCATTCTATGATTCTATGATCCCTATGAGTCCCTTCCAACTTGGGATATTCACTGATTCTACAACTAGCCCTGAGCTGACTGCTGGTATCCAGCCCAAAGTGCTTGAGTACTTGTTTTGTGGCAGTGGCTATACTGGTACCTCATGCAGCTTTCCCTTCAATGCTGCATTGAACTCAGCTCAAAGTGAAACAATTGCTTTTGAAGGTCTCCTTTTCCTTTCCTTTAAATTGCTTTGAAGTTAATCTAATTTCATGGCTTTTGCATTTTACTGGAAATAGAAAAAAAATACCACCTGTCAAAATGTAAGATTTTCTTAAAAAAAAAATCTTTATAGAGCAAAAGTTTGGCATTGTCACACAGCCCAGGCAATTTTATAGGAGAAGGAATAAGACATATGAAAGCCTGGTTACATTTGTATATTAATTGCTTAATTATGTCAGGCAGTGAAAAACAATTCTTAGTAGCAGCAGTAACAGTATTGTTCATTCAAGTAATAAAATATATTCTGCCTCTACATCTACACTTTTGTTCGGTGGAATGAAAAATAAGAAGCAGTAATTACAATCTGGACGGAATTTTACTGAATACATAGCATATTTTTCAGCATTCCTGGTGTCACAAACCAAGAGGAATTAATCCTTCTTTCCTCAGTCTATCCTTCCACCCCCCTCAGCACCCATGTGTGCTGGAGTTGGTTGGCTACACAGTAGATACAAAAAGACAAACAAGGGAAATAACCAGTGTTCAGGTGCATAATGGGCAGCAAACATCTCTCCAGGTCCAAATAATCACCTCTAGGACCTTTGGAACATTTAGCTTAGTGTTCCCTTTGTTCTTGGTGTGGCAGCAGAGTTTGCTGTCCACCCTAGGGAGTGATTGTCCCTGGGCCATCTGTGTCAGCCCCTATTCCCCCAGGGTGCCAGCACTGACTAAACTTCCCAGTGTAGCTAAAAAAAACCAGTCTAACCTATTCGCCTGGACTCTTTCAATAGCCCGCAGGAGATCTTTCCGGAAGGTGATTAATTTCATTTCTTTTGAACTGTTGTCCCTGGAGGTGCCCATTTTTTTTTACAGCTCAGTTAGCTTTAACTAATTATGTTCATTCTGTCACAAGTTTTTGGCAAGCTACTGATGTAGTTCCTGCTTAGAAGGGAACACATCGGCCACATTAGAAGTACTATAATCATCTCCATCTTGTAGTTGAGAAAGTGAGGCAAAGAGGCTGTTACTTGCTTACTCAGTGTCCTGTAGTCAATTTATGGTACAATAATAGGTTTCCAATGAACTTCAGTACATTAACCATTAAATAAGCTATTAAGTTGCCCAGGCGTTCAAGTTTATATAACAGTTGGCATGACACAGCTGATTGTGGGTTGTTTTTAACACATTTATAACTTCAGTGATTGAATTCATAGCTCAGATTTCAGTTCCTAATAAAAGCAGTGTCTAATATTTGGCAAATGGTCTCCAGATTGCTGTTATTTTTCCTCCTAATACTTATTTTAAATATTTTTGAAAGATTGGTAAGTAATTTTGAAACTGGTCACACTGCATCTGACTTCAGAATTTGGACGTAATGAGTTGACTGCAGGGATGTCATGTTTATGTCAGAGTGATGCATGAGTCACACTACTTTGTCATGTTAAAGAAACACTTATTATTTTTAGAATTTGGCTTATAAACCAGACATATTCCCATTTGCTGCCCAAGGGTGAAAGAGTAGCTGTCATTTTACTGACAGCGCATATTGCACCATATGTCCGTCCCTGAACTCCTGCAAAGTTGGGTGAAAAAGGCAAATGCAAAGTGAAACTCTCTCCCCAGCTTTAGCCTTTTCAAACATGCAAACTTTCAGGAATTATTTTAGTAGTTAATACAGTCATTCCCCTCCCCCACCACAAAAGAACCCAAACAGGGCCCAAAAATTCAGTCTATGACTTCTGTGTTTACAGTGGTCATCACTGTAACCAAGCTTCTCAGGGACTTGTTCTGTTGACCTGCAAGACAAAAATATTATTGGAAACTGAATTTCTTAGATTACCTAACTCTGTATCATCAGGCCTAACAATTTACAGATTTGTTGGAACTTGCATCTACTATGACTGGTTTTGTGCCCATGATGTTCCCCAGTTTCACCTTTTATCTCAATAGGATAAAATGTGTATTTTTGTGACAGCTCCCAGTAGTTTTGTTGTTGCTGCATCATTGAGAAGGATTTTATAAGAAATAAATGTAAATTATTCAGAGATCTTATTTAAGAGAATTTTCAGCACCTGGAAATGAATGAGGATGTGAAAAATATTGTGCTGTACTTTGGGAAAAAAAAAAAAAACGTACTCTGCTTTTTTATTCACCTCTGGGCAACCTGATCTAACTGTAGATTTCCCTGCTCATTGCAGGGGAGTTGGACTAGATGGTCTTTAAAGGTCCCTTCCAACTCTAAGGATTCTATGATTCTATGCTACTTGACTACCTTCAGATATTTTTTCCATAGTTGTTTTTTATCTAAGCTGGACATCCTGGGCTGAATTAATTCTTGATGCAACTCCCCTAAATTGCAGTAGGAATGACATTATACTGCTGCCAGTTCTTTCCATTCATTTTTGATTATAATGAGGAAGTCATTGTGACTGAAATACAGCGCTAAGAAAAACTCCCAGGAAAATTCCACATACAAAATGAGAATTGATGGGCCAGCTGACAGAAGCCAAATCCAATTCCATACACCTGCATCAAAAGTAACATAGGGAGTAAATAAGAGTGGAAAGAGGCATGAGAGAAATGACATAAAGGAAAGTCATAATTGTGACTAAGGCATTTTTAAAATAAGCAGATATAAATTTAGGAAACTAAGAAGTAGATGGAAATAGAAAAGAATAAGGAAAAGCTGACTGCAACTAAGACCTTGCTTCTGTTCCTTAACCCTGTGCAGAATGAATCACAGATGTATGCTTAAATTTAAAACTTCTCTGTAAATATAGAAGGTTACTGGACTTAAATATGTTTTCAGAAGCCTTAGTGTTTTCTCTGAAGGAGTCTTTATTTGGTGTAAGAGAGGAACAGCACAGTGAATTTGATCATATGCAAGCCTGCTGTATCTGGGTGCTCAAATTCCTGGTCTGAGGCTCTCAGAGCAATACCTCTAAACCCAAATTCCCCAGATGTGTCACACAGCTGTAGATTAAGGGACAGGCAGTCAGATAGGTCTTACAGCTATTCCTGTTCTGCTCTGTGGATTTTATTACTGTTCTTAAATTGTATGACACGAATAGAGTTAGCCACATGTTTTCCAATAAAGATAGTTTTAACACTAATTAAACGGTGTTTCTTGTCAGATATGAAGCATATAAAAATAAAGCCATCCTCTAGTATTAATATTGATCTCTAGACTGAAATTTTGCAACCTTTTCTTTGTCAGATAGACATAATTTGTACACTGTCTTTGGCCAGCAGTTGCTTCAAATTGGATTCATATTACTCAAGAAAATATGCTCAGTGATTCATCTGCAGTTTTCTTCTACATGCCACCATTGACAGATCTGTGTTGGCTTTGTATTTTTCTTTTTTTCTTTTTTTAACCTACACTAGACTTCTTTTGGACTGGAAAATGAAACATAGCTGTGTCTTTTGTTCAGCTACTGAAAAGTATTTGAATCTACATAACTGCAGGCAAGGAAAGTTTGACAGGGTTTGAGTCCTGGTTCTGGCAGAGTATAACTGTGCTGAATATGTTTTTATTCATCATAGATCACAGAACTTATTATGCTGGGAAAGAGGCTCTACCAGCATAGAATTCACTCCTCATAATGCTGATTCCATCATATTCACGTACACATTTCTCACTAAACTCTGTCACTTTAAACTCTTTAAATAATTTGTCTTGCTGATTAACATGGTTTAGGGAGTGCTCATGAGAAAAGAAACAGTAGATCAGAGGAAAGGTAACACAGAGTACGGAGTGAGTGGTGCACCGATGATGCGACCAGGCCATCCAGCCACAAGAGCTGAAATAATGCCCTAGCACTCACCCTGTAGTGGTCGGCTTCTAACTGCTGGGAGAGAAAACTTTGGAAATATAAAAATGCACTTCATGACTTATGACACATAGAGTAAAGGATTCTCAAATCACTTATTTAAAGTATCATGACTAGTAGTCTCTTCTAACAAGTGGGATTGACAATATTGCAACATAATGCTACTACAGCACTTAAAAATTTTATGCATCACATCAAATGGCATTACTTTTGTTTAAAAAATGTTTATTTCTATCACCAAGTTAATAACACACTCTGAAAGCTTTGTTGGTATTAATTATGGGAATACTCTGAGCAAACCAAATAATGTTTTCTTCCTTTAAGGCACTGAAGCAGACACATATCAAGGACTGATGCGCACTTAGTGAGGAAAAGCTTTGAATGTGACTCTCTTAGCCCACTCAGGAGCTCCACGTTTCTAATTTTTACACTGCAAAAGAACTAATAACACCTACATTTTTCACCCAAGTCATTGGCCCAACTATTTTATCTTGTCTTGGGAAATAGTATTTTATGAGTGCTGTTTTACATTTGTATGCATGTTCGTAGAAAAACAATTTTTTTTTGAATTTTATACCAAGTGTGTGGAAGGAGCGAATTGTTCTGAACTATTGTTTGTAAGTTTGCAGTCTTAGCAAAGTGTGTTGGTTGCCTTTCAAGATTAGACATGCAAGATAGTGCCAGTATGCTTCCTTTATTAGAAAAATCCAACCCACACAGAAAAAAAAAAAGAAGGTAATGGATTAGTCATCAGCCAAAAATAAAGAAGCAGAAGACTGAGACAATGGGGTAAAGAAAAACAAAGAACTTCCGTAGAAGTTGGTGTAAATGTACAACAGGAGAACCCATTTCCTCCCACCCAGAATCAGGTTGGGTCCTGGCACTGACTTCCTCATGATAGTGGTTAAATGAACTTCTTGTTTTAGTTTGTAAATGGTAAAAATCTGCTCTTAGGAAGAAGGAAATCCATTTACCATTCGGTTCCTTATACATCATGATGCTTTGCCATCAGAAGTGCTCATTGGAGAATGACCCAGTGTAACCTACAGCACTACAGAAACACAGCAGGAAAAAAATTGCTTTAAATCCCATTTCTTTGCATCATCTGAAGCTGGCAGGGAAAAGTGGATGAAGTGGCTTGGAGAACCCCAGTTCTCTGTTTTTTTCTGTTGTGCTGGCAGCCCACCAGCACCACCACAGAGAGAGCCCCAGTTAAATCAGGTCTTGGTGATCCCATTCTACACTTGATGGGAGCTGCAAAGACATTTCATTTCCTTAATTTCCTGCACTGGCTTCAGCACAAGCATGAACAACATCACAAGCCACACCTATGGAGATTTCAAAATGGGACCTGATCTGGGCTTTTGTCGAGTGGCTTTTTTATAAATTTTTTTATAATTTTTTTAATAAAATTTTTATAAATTCAGAAGATGCATACAAAATGTTGATATCCAATGTTATAATGTAGAACGGGGGAAAAAAAAAGCCAACTTGCATACACAAGAAAAAGCCAGAACAATGAGAGAAAAGGACAGGTACTGTAGATTGAACAGCTGTTGTTTTTTTTTCTTTTCCTCAACGTACAGATGACCTAGTATATAAGGCACGGACTGGTTATAAAGACTTGATAAAGAAGAAAAAACATTTCAGTGATGAGCAGGATTTTACTCATGGGACTTCCTGATCATCTTTTAGAGATAATGAGGAACACCTGCCTCAAGCTGAGTGTTTCATAGAATCATAGAATGGCTTGGATTGGAAGGAGCCTCAAAGATCATTCAGTTCCAACCTCCTGCTGTGGTCAAGGTTACCAACCACTAAATCAGGCACCAGATTAAGTTACTCAGGGCCTACATTCAATCTGGCCTTGAACACCTCCAGGGATCCCATTTATTGGGATTAGCTGCTGTCAGGCCACATTGCCTTTTTTTTTTTTTTCTTTTTTTTTTTCTTATGTGAGGAGTTATGTGTGTGTCAATATACAGGAGTGAGGGTTGATACAACGACAAGAGACTTTAATGGGTAAGAATTTTGAACTGATGCATTTTGCTATATAAAGATAAGACAAGTGAATATATTTTTTAACTTACATTGCAATGTTATTATGACTTTTTAAGCTTTTTCTAATCCATCACTCACTCTGAAATCCAACTGTGCTACATATCCTGTTATTTGACACATAGCTTCATCATTAGTTATTATTGACACCTATTTGAAACTGAGCAAGACTGCTTGTATAACTAGAGGTTTTTAAACTAAATATTTATTCACTTGTGCTTTCAACAGATGGATAAAGAAGTGAAATATTAGCTCCATTTTCTGCTACATAATTGAGGCTTGCATTAATTAATCCTTACAATTTTCATATCATTTATAATTAGGTTATTGCCACCTCTAAGCTAAAAGCCATCAAGAGCAGCTGCAGTGATGTTCTTTGTTTTTAGGTGGAAGTGAGCTTCTTGATAGGCAAAAAAATAGGAGTTATCTGAGTCTATTAGTGTGATGCTTACTGGAACACAAAATAAAGAAACCTCATTGCACTGGATGATAAGTTAATAATGCAAAAGTACATAGATTGATATTTAATAATTTTATGTTTCTCACCTTCAGATCTTACGAGCTATAAGAAAAAGGCAGGAGATGAAGCAATCTTGTGATCATTCCTGTAAGCCTCCTAGAGACAGACACTTCCAACACCAGATGTCCTACTGAATGGGAGATAAAAGCCTTAGGTTCCTCTTCAAATACAAATTATTATACATCAATTTAAATACAGCAAATCAATGGAAGAAGAGCAATTGTAGCAGCCATTTCAAAATGACTGAGTGATCACTGCACAAACCTCAACTGAAGAAGATGGTGACACTGGTACATGTGACAGAGACACAAGGGTGAAGTCCACTCACCTCATTACTTAAGGGTAAGTCTAGAAAATAATTTCCCACCTAGCTGTAGATGTGTTCTGTGTGTATTTTTGCCGCTTCAATTTCTATTATCTTTGTGAAACTTGCTGTTGAGAATTTCAACTTATGGCTGAGTATTCATTCAAATGTCATTGCATCTACATAAGATATGTAATTTAATGGATGGCGCGAACTCATAGGCAGCAAACTGTCTTTCTCCCTGGGATTTCCTTATAACTTTCTGTTTTTAGTTTATTCTGTAAACTCAAGAATATGGAAATACACATGTACAATTCATTTAACAATAAATATTTCAAGAGCCAGGAAACCCGGAGAAGGAGCAATATGATAGACATATCAATTATTTTATGAAACTTGGGACATTCAAGTAATTTTTCCAGAGAACCAATTAATAATACAGTTTAAAACAACAGATCTATTTTCCATCACAGAAGTGAAAAGACTTCATGTTCAGAGCAAGAGAAAAAATGGCTTATTCTGCTCTTCTGTATCCCATTACATAGTAATATATTGTTCCCACTATCTTGAAGAGGACAAAATATTCATGTTTTACTCCTCTCTGGGGCAAATAATCTAGGAGAAGAAATGTCTATTTTTTTCCCCTTATGTTTTAATATATTCTCTTTATTATATCACCAGAAGTCCATGGAGCTTCATGCAAATTTTCCAAGTGAATAAATTTTAATTCCATGCTGAATAAGAACAGTTTTTCTATATAATATTTTGCCCCTTTATGAACAGGATTAACTCCAGCGTCTTGCTAACTTCCCTGCTGTACTAAAGCAAGGAATTTCAGTTATAGTTTCTGGAAGAAAATGGAATCGCAAAGTGGTAGCAAAACATTATAAGAAATGGAGAAAAAAAAAAAGCTTTTTTCATAGGTTAGAGGAAGAATCTGCCATTGGCGTAGTGCTAGGGTGACCTCTGAGAAGGATGGAGGAGAACAGTCCATGGAAAATCTCATAGTTTCTTTAGAACATGAGAGAAAAATTGTGAAATAATGGGAGAAAATCTTGCTCTTTTCTCACAAAAGATATGAGCAGATGAAGGTTATCAGCAAAACAGGAGCCAGAAAGCATCTAGATGAGGGAATCTTGGGGAAACAGGGATCAGGCAAGGAGCAGAGTTATGAGGAATTTTCAGCAGACTTCAATAAAGTTCCACAGAAATTCTGGAACTTTCAAGGCTATCTCCTGGGCTCTCCTTCACCTTGGGTAAGAAGTCATAGCTTTGCTTCCTAACAAGAAATCTTGTTAATGTCTTGAATCTTGAAAATGTCTCTGCTCCGCTATTTCTCCTATTACCGTAATGATTGTTTTCTCATGAAGAAAAGGAGAATTTTGGCAAAGTCATTTGTGGTAACACTTTTATTTAACAGACATCAGCCCAGATTTTTTAAGTCTCAAAATGACCAGTTGTGGAAGTACATCTATGGTTATAGAAAAAAAAGTCACTTTGCCTCTCAGTGACCTTCCATTCAGTTACAGTTAGGAATTTAGGGGTTTAAGTTTTGTATCCGTTTTGAACTTATATTAGATGTTTCTTGAGCCATCCCTCAGCAAGACAAGGCCTGCAAGAAAAAGGCAATGTTAGCTCTCCTAGCCTTTCAGATAGGGTGCTGTGTTAGATGTTTGTTGAGAATGCTCTATACAATCAGTGACTCCTGAACTGTGGCCAAAGAAGTTAACTGGCCAGTAATTTGCAAAGAAAACATGCTAACAGTTTACTACAACAGACAAGCAAGTTTCAATGCCCAAGTACATTCCTTGTCACCGCTTTAGCGTATTCTATCTACCAGCATAGGTTGCTTTGAGAACTGCTATATGAATAATGGAACTTACTGCATGATTTCTACCAAAGGACCTCATCCCGTTAAGAAAGATAATGAAAGATCATGATACTTGTATTTTCAAGCATAAAATTGAGGCATTGCAAAATATAAACATTGGTATAGGTTTGTAAATCAAGATGGATTTCATCAGGTTGCCAGATGTTAGAGAAAGTATCCTCAACTCTAAGAATTACAGCTATTTTGCTGGAAAGAGTGCACTGGTCCCTTCATAAGAACAGGCCGTAGAGAAAAGAAATATCTTTTATTGGACTAGCTGAGTTGGAAGAAGAATAAGCAAACTTTAAAGACCCAAGAATGTCTTCATACTCAAACATGAATCAGCACATTTCAAACCAAGGACAGTCTGAGAGCACTGTCTTTGACCGTATCTTTGTCATGACGATTCATGACACAATTAGGAAGAAAGGGTTGTCTGATATTTTTGGAATAGAATGTGGTATTGGAAAATGGAGACATGATGAACTTGTTGCTTTCTGTGGGAAAGGGGTTAGAGTGTGCAGAATTGTATTATAATTTGCTAGAAAATCTTTACTTTTGTATCTGTAACTTTTAGCTGCTAGTCAAATTATGTATTTCACTTCCTAATATTTTTTATGGAAAAATGGGGACCTGTTTTGTACGTTACTCTCAGGGATCGAGACTAGGACTTTATAGAAATAAAAATGTGTTCCAACTGATAACAGCCTACTTCTGTCTGCAAGTGATATCTCCTTGAATTGTTTATGCTAGGGAGCACAGTACTAATGCAGTAATCAAGAGCTGTTATTCTACAAGGACTGTGAAGGCTGTATATATCTGCCCTTGAGAAACTGCTGTGTGATCTTAAATAACTCAAGATTGGGAGATTTCTGTGAAAAGGATCACATCTCTGATGTGGTAGCACTTTGACCTATTACTTTTCGAGCAGTTCTGTTCCCTTGATTATTTCTTTTTCCCAATCACACATGATAGTACCTTTCTCTTTTGGGTTTTCCTGGGGGGAAAAAAACAAACAAACAAACAAAAAAGATTTTTTAAAAGTTGAGAGTGTTTCTTACTTATCTTTATTCTTCCCTCTTTTGAATCAGGTATATACTCTTTGCTGCTTTGCTTCAGATAGCAATTTCTGAAGGAAGAATTTTCATTGTGTCAATAGGTTCTTGTTGCCTAGGAACATTTTTCAATTTGCCAATGTGTAGGTATTTAGGTCACTAGTGAATTAATCCTTTTAAAATTATAGCTGCGTAGTCAATCATCAGTTCTGAACTATACCACTGAGAATTAGCAGTACAGTACTTAGTTGCTCATGGACTGAAAAGTACAATTAAATGTTCTGCTGGCAAAGAAATGTTATGAAAGAAAATGGTGTTGGTTCATAAGAAAATGTCTGCGCTCTGCAAACATAAACTGCTGTCTTCTTACCTTCACTGAATTTACCAATGCTGTCTAAAGGACAGGTCCTACTTCAGTTATGATTTCAGGAAAACTCACTTCCACTTCAGAAAAGCAGGATATGGTCTTACGGTAGAAAGAGAAATTAGTCCTTTTTATTTGAAACCTTCTTTTTCAAGTTGCACACGACCCAGGGATCTGCCTTTGCCACAAGAAAGGTGAACAGTATTCTGGATATCAGGCAAATCACTGCCAGCAGTTTGAAGGAGGTGATTGTTCCTCTCTATGCAGAACTGGTGAGGCCAAACCTGGGGTACTGGGTCCAGATCTATGCTCCCCAGACAAGACCTGGACATGTTGGAGAGAGTCCAATAAAGAGCCACAAAGATGATGGAGGGATGCATCTAAAAAAATTAAGAAAGTTTCATATTTTCTACTGATTGCTACACCATTTTTTAAGCACATTACTGAGAAACATAGTCTGTAATTGAGACTCATTTTTTCATCACCCTGATAGCTGAACCTGCTCTTTTCAAGGAATATTTCTGAAGAAAAATAACCCTGGATAGAAGATGATTCAGAACGTGCCTAAAGTCACATGGTTTCCTCTTCAAAGTAGAATTCTGCCTCAACTTGTCATCACCAGATCTCAGAGCACACCAAATATATTCAGAATTGAATAACATATCTCAGGCATGATTGTGATAAAACATGCAGAAAGAGATATTAACTGCCTTTCTCTATAATGCATCTCTGTACGTGCTGCTCAAATTGGACGAGGGATTTGAATTATGCAAAGATTAGGTCAGAATGATTAAGAGGATAATAAAATGACTGTATCAGACACAATGCTGTTTGTTCCAGTTGCACTAAAATATTCTATTTTTTTTTATTGTTGAAAAAATATAATAATGAATTTAAGAAAACTTATGGATGGGATCATCAGCTATTGTTTGCCTCATTGAAGCCATATTTGACCACATCATCATGGATCTTTCCTAATTTTATTAGTACCATGATAGCTATATGCATGACAGTAAGTGGAAAGACAGCATTTTAAAAAAAGGGTTAAAAAGGGATAAGGCTGACATTCAGAAACACTACAGAAAGCTTTCCTTTGGATGAACTGAAATCTGAGGCATTTGTTAAGTTGCATTCTATTAACTGGACCATTCCCAAAGTATTTTTTCTGACATTCTCATGAGCAACATTTTTAAGTCAGTTATTTTGTTGTGTTTTATATTATGTTATATTTGTAGAATCCCAGACTTATTAAGATTGGAAAAGATCTCTAAGATCATCTAGTCCAACCATCAACCCATCACCACCATGCCCCTCTTGTCCAGTGCCACATCGCCATGTTTCTTGAACATCTCCGGGGACAGTGACTCCACTACCTCCATCAGCAATCTGTTCCAAAGCCTAACCACTCTTTCTGAGAAGAATTTTTTTCTAACATCCAACTGGAACCTTCCCTGGTGCACCTTAAGGCCATTCACTCTTTTCTATCACTGTTAGCTGGGAGAAGAGGCTGACCCCCCCCACCTCACCACAACCTCCTTTCAGGGAGCTGTAGAGAGCGATTTGGTCTCCCCTGAGCCTCCTCTTCTCCAGACTGAACAATCCCAGCACTCTCAGCTGTTCCCCATAAGACTTGTGCTCTAGACCCTTTACAGCTTCACTGCCCTTCTTTGGACACGCTCCAGGGCCTTGTTGTCTTTCCTGTAGTGAATACAGCTGAACACAGTACTCAAGGTTTTGCCTCACCAGAGCCAAATGTTATGTTATGTTATTATTTTATGTATGTTATTTGTGTTGAAGCTGAGAACCAAACTAAGCTGTTCAGACCTTCAATCTAAAAAAGATATTTAACAGGTGAAAGGCATGCAAAGGTGGTACAATGGGAGATAAGGCAAAGGCTCAGTAGTTTGCATAAATAATCAAATCTTCAGTATGTGTATACCTTTTGTTCTTCTATACTTAAAGGCATTCTGGTAAAAGAAGCTGTGACTGAAGGAAGTGAGAAGAATGTGATATAGCAAGATAGAGAAAAACTTTTGGAAAAACTCTTTATAGTGGTAATTGATGACATGATGCCTGAGTTCTAGGTGGAAAAAATACATATTATTTGAAGCAGCATTTTCTGATCATTTTTACTGATTTTTCCCGTAAGACCTCTTCCAAGACCTACCAGAAATCTCTCTTTTTTTTTTTTTTTTTCATTTTTATTTGAAGTTTTTACGCTCTGAAGGATAAAATGCTACTGATCTCTTTTGCTTATGTCAGTTGGACAGGCTCTCCAGTCGTGTCAGGATGGTTCACTGGAGATGGAAGGTGACACACTCTCTTTTGAGATGAGAACCCCATCTATGTCTGTTTCTGCCCTTCGAGTGTGCCACAGTCCTTTGCAGGACTTTAAGGTTGTTTACCAAGTCCTATCCAACCACTACAGCAGTAATTGGATGCTGACTTTCAAAATCTTATTTTTCATTTCCTTAAAAGACACATAGTAAAAGGCTGGTATCACAGAGTGTTTTGTCAATTGCACTCCAGAGGCACCTGTGCTCCAGAGCTTGACGAGCAATTTTTGCAGATTGCATGTCATTTCTTAAGCTCTTTGGGAAACTTAAGCATGAGAAGTATTATGTAAACAGCTTACTTATTTTTTGCTTAAATAAAAATGCAAACACTGGAATGAACTAGCCTACTGAGGTGCAGAAAAGCAGAGAGAATTTCTTTATAAACACAATATTTCCTTACATTTGTTTAATACTATTCTAAATTTTCCCGGAGACACTCAAGAGTGCTGAATGTTCAAAGGATTTCAGCACTTTTGAGTCAATGCAGACACTAACGGGAAAGATTTCCATAGCAACAAAATTATAGAAAGGAAAACATGAAAAATCGTTGTTGGATAAGAATATGAAGATATACATACGTAGCGGTTGGGAGTGGTATGGAATCTGTGGGGTTTTATAAGGCAAGCGACTGAGCCCTGATTGCTCATTTCATCAAAGTTAACAAAATCACCAGCAACTCCCCACTCTACATTTAATCAGATTTGCATAAATTGTCTAGGTGATCATCCAACTCTTCCTGAGATTCTTACTTCTGTGGAAATGAAGATACTAGTTACTTCTCTGTTTTTTAAAGGATGAAGTACTGTAGGCTTTCCATGTGATTGACCAGTGGCATACAGTGATATAAGATGCTTAAATGTCAAAGATGTCAGAGAAACCATATATTGTGTGCATCTTCCAATTACCAGTATTTCATTCGAGTATTCTGTTGAATGATGCATTTATTATTTATAAATCTTCATAATGTTATAAATCAACAAATATTATAAAATACAAGATAATTCATATATTTTCTATGTCTTGCATATACTATTACAGATCATTATAATAATGGCCGTAGAGATTATTACTGAGTAAAGTCTACAGTCAAGAAAGCATGAAGATAGGTTTCCTGATAGGAAGAAGTATGAAAGCCAAGGCATGCCTGACAGCACTTCCACTTTTTAACACTTTTTTTCCAATGGTGTTTAAGTTTTAATGTGCAAAACTCATGACTATAGTTATTTTTAATGAAATGATGTTAAAGATATGAGGACTATGCTCTTGGCAAAAGGTTGAGTCAAGGCCATCATGGGGTGGTCATGAACAATTTCAGTTTTGCAGAGTGGGAGTCCTATTCAGATTTCCTATTTTGCACTGTGTTTTTAGCATGATTTTCCTAAGGAAATATTCTTCAAATTTAGATACAGATAGTGCGGAAAGGTCTTTAAGCTTCTAACAGATACAGTCAGCAACAGAGGAATTTCTCTGGGTTGCGGAATGAGTGTGTAATCCTGTAAACACAGTGACACCAATTACAGCCAAATCTTACACTCCCACCTTGAGGATAAGACTGGTTGCTAACTCAGGCTTTCACTAAGAGAAGTGAGATATAAGCACCATAAATTACTTTTTTCTATGGGCGAAAGAGGAAATGAAAATAGTAGGAGGAAGAACAAATAGATGGCCATGGGGGAAGGAGGACCTGGAAGCACAAGTGCACAGTAATCTGTGAGTGTAGGAGCAAGAAAGATCCTGCCTGTGAGGGAAGAGAAAAGGAAAACAAACAAACAAACAAGAACAGTGCTGCTGTGAACCAGAATTGCTTTTACGTATGCATTCTGTTTGCGATGGAGACATTACTTGAATAAATCAATAGTAATTCACTTAACAGAACAATACTGATTCACTGTTTCTCCAATAGTAAATGGTGACTGACTTTTCACTATCTTGAAAACAAAATGGCTATGGCTTCCTTCATGTGCACTGTGTTATTCTAAACAACTGTGTTGGCTTTGCAAAACTTGTATATGTATTTCTATGTCTCTCACATACACACTGCATACTCTAAGCAGTATATGTACATCTGATAGGTCTGGACATGTCTTACCTTACTAGTCACCTTTCTGAACTATTTCCTGCTGTGCATGGCACACTCCTTGTTAGCTGTGTTGCTGTTGTCTGTTTAAAACCAGCAGGTCATACCACACATTTTTCATTTTCTGAAAACTTTCTCATTGTCTTTCATGCTTCTGGATCCAGATGTTCAGTTTCTGTCTTTCCAGTATGCTTCAATGTCTGCAACTTCTTCATCTTTACCTGTATCTCAGCCCACTCCTATCCACTTGAATGGTTTACATCTGAAGAACAGTTTGCATGCGAAGAACCAGCTAACAATTTGCATCCTCCTATTGTCTTTATATCCTCCCCTGCTTCCCTGGTGTCTGACACCACTCATCCTCTTTTTTCAGTCAACCACATTAATTTTTAATAAATTTTACATCTTGGGCTCTGTTTAAGCAGCCCATTATATGTCTCCTTGTATACCTGAGATGGATCCTTACTAGCAGTATTGCAGATGATTTTCTTTTTATTTTGCTACATCTAGCTAAAATCTCATAAGTTTTGGATAAGAATTCAGTGAGGTTCTTATCTTATCTGAACAGATATAACTTTGTTTTACCTTTAGAAATTGTAAACAAAAATCTATTTCAGAATTCTATAAATACATTAAAAAAATTTCAAGGAAATCTTGGATGACAAGGGTCAGTATTGATGTAATCGTATAGTTAATTGTCTGATTGCAGTAAATAATAAGTTTATGGAAAATTACATATTCTGATAATTTTTTTCTCTTTTGAAAATTTTGCTGAACTACCACATGTTCCAATAAAATTAAGATCATCTTACCTGGCAACAGAAAATAATATGCTGAATAAACTTGCAAACTTCAATGATAAGGTAAAAGTAGCTAGCAAGATCATATTTCAAGAAAGTTGCTAGCATCAATCTGTAAAATCTGTTCTAAGTCATTCTAAGGAGCAGTGAAAGTGAAGTATGTGATGAGACATGCTTTTTAACAGTTTAAACAAAATGAAATTGGCTTACTCAGAATAATCTCCTTAATGTGATACTGTGGTTAAAAACAAGAGCAGCTTATTTTAACTTCCACCTTCCTCTGGGGAGAATCTGTTTTTGTGTTGAGGTTGATTTGTCATGAATGCTAATCATGCATTTAAGAAAAACTCAAGGCACAGTGTTGACAAACAGGTTTCAAAGCTGATGGCACAATGGGATTATTTAGACGCCCTATGACATCCATATTTGCACTTAGAATTGTGGTCTGGTATTATCTGCTTGTTTCCAGGTTTAAAGCTGCAGAGGCTGAGAAAACATTTGTTTTGTTTTTAGAATTATTGTTTTTTATTTTTCATGAAGGCACATGAAATATGCAACTATTCCACTTTGTAAGGCAATAATCTAACTAGCTCTTCCTATTCAATCGTTTGGAAATGTTAGTGTCAGAAGTCTGGGAACAATGCTCTGATCACTGGAGATGCCCAAACAAAATCAGAGAAAGCTTAACCAAGACATGTCACTTGCTCTCCATAATTTTACATTCTAGTGCTAAATCTAGTGGGATGATGAGAGACATCACATTACAATTCCATGAAAGGAGGATGTAGAGATATGTGGGTCGGCCTCTTCTCCCAGGTAACAGTGATAGGACAAGAGGGAATGGCATTAAACTGCAGCAGGGGAGGCTTGGGTTGGATATTAGAGAGAAGTTCTTCTCAGAAAGAGTGGTCAAGTACTGGAATGGACTGCACAGGGAGATAGTGGAGTCATTGTACCTGAAGGTTATCAAGAAACATGTAGATGAGGCACTGAGAGACATGGTTAGTGGGCATTGTGGGGGTGAGCTGATGGTTGGACCTTTTCCAACCTTAATGATTCTATGATTCTAAATGCTATCAGAGGCATACTTGCTTAGAACTGGAGGATAATTAAATTTAATCACAGAGGTAATTCAGTAAATTACGTAAGTGACAGCGAACAAGGCTATCATGCTTACCTTGAACTTACTGTGGGTTAAAGTTTGTGTTCTCAACTGTATTAAATAAAAGGAATCTCCGATGTTAAGCCATTACAAAACTTTGATACTTCAGCATGATTCTGTAAGATTTGTTTTGCACTGTAGATGAAAGGAGTTTCTCCCATTATTATTCTCATAAAGTGAGACATGCAATGCTACAGCTCCTTCTTGGCTTAAATTGTAGTTAAATTAAATTTTAATAATGCTTCTTCCCTTTTAAAGAGCATTCAGATTTAAAACAAATAAATAGGAAATAAACAACCTTAATCTAACTCTTCAGAAATGATCATTTCACAAAGAGACTGAATAGGTATTTCCATTCAGGAACTACAGCGACAAAAAAATCTGGAGAGAAGCAAAAAGAGATCCTCTTCAGTTCTGCAGTTCTAATCCTTGATGCCAGCTTCCTAATGGATAAGACTTAAGAGAATCTAATCTTCTCTTAAATTTTCAGTAACTGTATTGTCATTTGATACTCTTATTACGTGCACTATGATCTTCATCCAGATTCTTTCCAATGCTATGATAAACTCTATGTGTGAATACCACCCAACATTTTATAAGAAATACTACTTTGCCTGAAAGTTAGTACATTCTGATTAACATCCATCTTTCATTTTTATGAAAAAAGTTTGCCAATGTAACTAAAAGAAAGGGGACTTCTCTGTAGGAAGGTCTCATTTTACATGAGAAGTAGATGCATGCAGACTTCCTCTGTATTCTGCCACTTTGCATTAGAATTCAGATCATTTTAAATAGGGTTTAGAAGAAGACTTGAACAAAGAACTTGGAAGGAGAAGAGAACAGACCAGGTCTGGTGATTATCCACCATTTTAACACTCTTGATGTGTTTTCCTTGATTTAAAAAAAATAAATAAATTGTAAAAAAGCTTTCCTGCACATGTCATAGACCATCCATCCAACAGCAGATGACCCTCCAGAGGTTGGAGGCAAGTAGCTCTCTGTATCCCCAAGTTGGTATGCAAGAGAAAGGAGTACAGCAGCTGTGTTAGGCATCTATCCAGGGAGTGTGGTAGTCAAAGCCCCAGGCCTGGCTGAGAGATGTTGGTTAATATCAAACACTGACAACCCAGGCTCCATGCAGGCTGGTTTAACACTGCTATTTACATGCGAAGCGAAAAGCCTGGCACTGCACATTACCTCTAATCATTTTCCTTTTACTCGTCTTAAACATCCAACAAATTAACCTGCAAGGTTATACATTATAGGGTATTATAGTCCATAAATCTGAAATAATGGTTTTTACACACATATGTCTGCTGTAATGCTTTTACATTCAGCACATAAAGAACATTTACACTAAAAATCATTTTTTTAGAGAGCAAGTAGTTCAAATACCACTTACAAATAGTCACAGTACAGAACCACTTAACTTCTATTCTTAGATCCTATCACAAGATATTGTATTTTATAGGATAAAATATCTGATAAAATATTTGAAGTATTTTCAGTGTTTTAGCATTATGTGTGTCCAAAGGTGTGGGTTTTTTTTCAGTACTTTAGTGACTTAGGTTGTTGTTGTTGTTGTTGTTAAAAAAAACCATAGACCTACTTGAACATCCAGCCAAAATAAAATAGTAGATATTTTATATTTCTGAATCTTTTCTAATGCTGATCAATTAGAGAATAAATTACACTAAATTACTGCAAAATTTTAGGAGAAGAACCTGTTGTGGATTTTAGAAAAAACTCCCATTAGCTTTTGTAGAAGTTATACAAGAAGGACAAAAGAAAAATACTTGACAGAATTAGGAATATTAAAAAGAAAATGGACTTTTTCTATTATTGCTGCAAGGTAGAGGGGTAAAATAGACTTGGCTGTGTATAGTGATTTGTCTCAAATGGTACGTCACCTGTTATTTGCCATCTTCACTGCAAACCTCCCAGCATCCGTATAAAGCAAAAAACTGTGGTTGCTAGGAGATTTGATAATAAATTATCAGATGTAATAGTGGCAAGAATTATTCCTAGTAGTTGAATGTACTGATAAAGAATAATTAATATCATTATTTATTTTGCCTTTGATAATGGCTTGAAAGCAGATAAAGAAGAAAATAAGATAAAATGCTTATTAATTATCTCAGTCAAGCAAAGTTCACGATACAAGCAGACACTTCCAAACACTTTTGCCAGAATAGTTAGCTCATCTACAAAACTTAATTTGCTCTTTGGGCTTTACTGCTGTTGTCAGAGCCCTTAGGACTTCTTCCTTCCTTGGGGTTTGGCTGCGGGGACTTAGGGACAGCTTTGGTAGTGGGCTGTCATTGGTGAGCAGTGAGAAACCCCTGGTGGGACCTGCTCTGCTTCTCTGGTGAGAGCTTTTAAAATCAGACTTTCACTGTTGGTGTCTGAGTTATTTTGCAAGTAGCTGTTCGATTCTATCTCTGCTTGGAGCAATTGAGTTGTCATCCTGGCTTGATCTCAGATCTCTCTTATCACTGTTGCTTTTCTCCCAACTTACATATTTATTCTGTCACTGGAATTAGTGGATTATTGCAGTCCCAACTTTTGAAACTCTTGTCCTCTTATAATTGAGAGATCTAGACAGTTGGCTTTAATGACTCCAGAACCAGACACAGCATTTGTTATAGACTTAAAAAAGCATGACTGTGAGACTTAGTTTAAAACACAGAAAGAGGGTTCTACTGGGACTGATAGGAACTCTAATGCAAATTGCCTTTTGTTTCAGAGAAAATGATGGCTGAGTGTTTGTTAGAGAGAAAAACTGATTTAATCAGATTTTGGCATAGGTTAACACTCACATAGGCAATCAAATCTCTTGAAAAGAGCAGTTAGTAGCTGACCAGATGGCAAAGGGAGTCTCTGTTGCACTGGATCTCATGGTGGCATGTTTAGCTGGATTGACAGAGCCCCAAAGCATGGTTCTGGCCAGTTCTCATAACCCAGCTGGCTACTTGGCCACCCTAGCACACACATGGTTCATAGATTTTGACATAGCTTAATTAAATAAAAAAAAAATATACTAAATATCATTATTACATAGAAAAGACTGTCTTACATGGAAGTTAACTGCATCCCAGCCAGATAGAGTATACCCTTTCTGTAGGAACAATTTCTATTGAATGTTTACAGATGTCTTATCTGTGCCCAACTTGATTCCTTCTGAAACAGGACCTACACAGGGATGCCTCTGGAAGGAAGATTCAGTCTCTCCACCAGCAATAGCAACACCTTTGAGGATCTAGATTGGGTTGGGCACAGCAGGAGGTGCCTATGGGCATCTTTAGATCTGTCTGATATTCCCACCTGTAACAGTCAAGAACTTTATTCTGACAGTTCAATCAATCACCAAGCTTCAAATTTATTCTTTGACTCAAGCCTGGCCCATTGGCTCATCCCTACAAATGACAAGCTCCTGGACCACGCAGGGAATTTATGATTTGAATGCATGGATATGTACACTTGCACAGCCCTTATTAATCAACTACATTATAATTATAACTAGAGAACTAACTTTATTTGCCTACTTATGACTCAGTCATAAATTATGCTCCCTAAGTCTTGCCGGACTTTGACCTTAAGATGCATTACTGTTACAGAGACAGAGGAGTACTGTAGTGGGGATAGAAGCTGATTCCTGAAAACTGATACCAGACAAGAAATTGAAATCTTGGAAAGAATTTATAGATATTTTATTTTCTATATATGCATTATTGCTGGTTAGTGGAATAATGTTCTACAAATCCTAAATCCTTTCTATCTTGCAGTTCTTCGTACCTATATGCATGACATCCTTGGCTTAGGGAAGCAATATAGCACCCCTAAGTTCATGTCTGGTGGTTTATATGTGGCATTCCTTTCTTGTTCTGCTGTGCTCGCAGCATGTGAAATAAGAAAATGACAGCAACTGAGAGATGCTTTTTTTCTTTTTCTTTTTCATTTCTCTCATTTAAATCCCTTTCTGGCAAGGGCAGGGCCCCAGTCCAGCAGGTGACAATTACTTATTTGACTCTCAGGAACACTGGTTTATTAGCAGACCGAGCACGGTATTAACAGACCACCACAGTATATGTCTGTGTCTGAATAAGACAAAGGGACTTGCAGCTCACATCAAGTGAAAGTAATTTCTTATATCAGGTTTAGCACTATGTAAGCATGATTGAATTGGCTTGTCTTCTCAGCATATGTCTGAAAATAAGTGTGTGTGGATACATCTACAAATATCCAGCTCTCATGGTCTACAGAGCTGGAACTAGCCATACCATTACAGTTAAATGAGTGGGATCTGGGGAGGACTTTGACTTACTGTGCCAAAAAATATTTCCGTACCACTAAGAGGCACGTAAGCAAATCCATGTTTTTTCCTGTAAAATATCTTGAGCATTGTAAAACAAAGGAAAATTTCCTGTTCAGGAATTCCAAGTGAGTGGTTTCTTTTCCAGTGGTTGTTTTACAGAATGCAGAAAATACTTTATGATGTGTCTAGCTATGGTAAAATTAGGCCAGAGTTATTTACACAAAATTAATGAAGCACAACTAGTTGTTCACTGTGTGGAAGGAGGCAAGATGGTTTTTAATAGTACTTTTGAGTCTAATGCTTTAATTTACTAGACTTGTAGTTCTTTATACAGGAAACTACCCAGATGTATTCAGGATAGTAAAGACTGTTTCTCTCTTAAAAGCAGATACTTTCTTCCATGAAAAGAGTTTTAGGAATTTCTTTTTTTTCTGTGTGAAGAATTTTTGGAGACCTAAAATTCTCACTTTCCATAAAACCTCAGAGAAATACATGAAATTAAATGGTTATTGAGAATTAGACATCAGCAACATTTAGTACAAATGGAAATTGGGAAGCAGAATGGTGAAGACAATTTTCAAAACATTTTTAGCCATATTTGTCAGTTCATATTTCAAAAAATAAAGAGGAAAGCTAAGAATAATGTTTCTTATAGCTCTGAAATCTTAATAAAGATGATATTTTACATTTTGGCTGGCTCCACATGCTGTGGGCTAGATGATATATAGGTTTACTCTTGCAGCTCTTTTGTAAGCTGCTTGATATGGAAAATGGCCATACAGTTTCCTGACCTTCTCTCCCTTCCACATCTCCGTAAATGCTTGGCCAACACTTTACAAGAACAAAACCAAATATTTTTCCTTATGGATATCCTCTCTGTTTCTTTAATCTGTTACCTTCCTGTCAAACTCACACTAATGATGAAAATTTAATTAAAAATATATTTTGCGTTGCATTTTTAATTCCAGGCCTGTTTTCTTTCAACAAATTAAAGCTTGTTTGGACAAGTGTAGTTAAGTTTACAGTCAATAAGAAATGACTGAGAGAAATAGTAAATGAACATTTAATTGTTGTTGTGTTTTTATTTTAATGTACATATCAAATTTATCAAAATCAATCTTTATCAAATTTTCTTGTTATTTCCTTGGAAGATTTATAAATTCCATTGATCTTATCTCATAATTGAGTATTGTTTAGCCTTTAGATTTTTTTTTAATCTAGGGTGAAAGAAATTTGTTCCATAAGAAGCATTTCCCATATAATATAAACTTTTTACATATGGGAGAGAAGGAACATTGCTCTTTATTTAACACCATTGGGCATCTGTGAAAAAATAAATGGAAAAAGCTGGTCATGAGTCAGTGTGTGGGCTGCTTAATTTCTTTAAAAGAATTTAACAAAACCAGAAGGCAAATAAAAAACAATTTCAAATGACATTTTAGCATTTTTATAATGTAAAAGGGAAAAAAGGCAAAGGTCATGTTTTGAGAAAAGATGGCTCTAATTCGTATAGAAATGTATATGCATCCAATTTTCTGTTGTCAGAAATATGCTGCACCTCATTGATGATGTGCATTTGAATAGATGCTAAAATACTACTTAAGGACAAGACAGCACCATCATCTATGTACTGGCTACCCAGATAAATTTTTTTATAAGTTGATTATATTGAGAGAATATTTGGCTTAAATATTCTTTGTCTGAAACATGCTAACAAGATGCTAAGATGGAACCCAGCTCTTAAGAGTTCATTTTAGGGAGTGAGAGCTTCATCTGCATCATCTTACACTGGTAGATAATAGATAACAAAATATCCCAAACAGAACAGAGTTTCCAATCCATATTTTGTTCAAGGCAAATCTTTCCCTGAAGCTGGCTACAAAGTTGAAGGGTTTTTCAGTGACCTTGGAATTCTGTCCTGAACTTTTCTGAGTGTCACAAGTTGAAATCTCTTGTTGATATTACTGGGAATATTTGTAATCAAAGACTTTGTTTTTCTTGTTCCAAGACATCTTGGGAAGATGAAGAATGTTGTTAATGTCTGTCTGGTTTTACATGACTATCACTCAGATGAATAACACAAAGAATTTGCAGAAGAGTAGTTGAGTAGCTATAAAATGTGAGACATCAAAGAGATGTAGACGGATTCAAAACAAAGGTAGCTTTGTTTTACTTGCTATGAGTAGTTAGTCAAAATAGCAGCTCAGACTGGGGGTAATCTCATCTAACTTTGAGTATTAGTCATGTGGAGGTCTATATATGACTTAGTCAGATGGATCTTTTTAGGGATCAGTGGAAGAAAGAGATATCTCTTAACAGGCAACAGTTTTGACCTTTTTTAAAATTTGGTTTCAAATTAAAATATATCATGTCCTTGAAGTGCTTTTCTCCAAAGGGAACCTGGCTCTGTGTACAGCCACTGACAAAAAATCTTGCAAGTTTCTGGCTACAGGACAGTTTGGAGGAAGACTGAAAGAAGGTTAATGCAGTAGTCATGAGGGTGCTTAGAAGCACTGAAATGATTCTTGGTTTGCACTACTGTAAATTGATTCAAATTGAAGCTATTTATAAAAACAAATGGAATGGTGTCTGCATAGCTTAGATCTAAGGCTCTAACCTGTGTGACATTTATTGGGTTTGTACTAATTACTAGAAGTTGTAAAATCCCAGCTGATATTTTTTATGGATTTGTATTCTCCGTTTGTTTTAATGATTTTCCAGGAAAGAAGAACTATCCTAAACTGTGAATAAGAGACTGGCTGTTATATTTGTTAATAAGATGGACATCTTCCCAGAAAATGTTTCTTCATTCCTTACTACTTTCAGGGCATTCCAGTTCTAATTTCAGATTGTACTGGCATTGCGACAATGGGTACAAAGAGTAATTTTCTTCCAAAGCAAATCCATCAACTTTGATCTACTTCACAGTCATTATCTTGCCTTTCTGAATATCAAGTTCTCCTGTTTCTCTGGTCTCACCTGAACTAAAATTGTCATTGATTCATGACAGATCAATGACTCTGCCAGTGGCCAGAAGTCTGTGAAACAGAAAAGTGGCAGACTTTTGGTATTTTCTTGTTTACCAGAAGTGTTTGAAATGCTCTTGCAAGTTATATTGGTTTCCTGATACAAATATTAAGGGTTTCCAAAAATAGTTTCATTAGAATTAAATATCTTTTATTCTTTTGCATATGTCACTCATTTATCATAGGAGATTTAAACAACAACATGGAGCTGTTATTTAAGCAGTCACATTGGTGCTTACCCTGACTGAAGGCAGTAATCTACAGAATGAAATGCCTGGAGGAAAAAACAGGTGTTCTATTAGACTTTGATCACAGGCAAAGTTAAAGCTTTTGAGCAGTATTGAATAGCACAGTATTTTCCATGTTAATGATTTTAAACAGGGTATGTGCCTGGTATATGAATCAAAAGGACTGTCCTTATGGTTTTGTTGCAAATTGTTAGTGCAGTTTGACACCCATTTTGTTGGTTAGTCTCTGTCTCCTCGTCTTTTCTAGATTGTAGACATCACTTGTAGAATATGTTGAAGTAGAAGATGGGAAACAATCAACAGGAGATCATAATTTAAAATATCTTTGCCTTTTGTACCTGCCCACAAATCAGTCTTTCATGTTTCAGAGGCCAATAAATTTATTCTGAGCATGTAAAGACAGGTATTCTTTCTCCAACTTATTTCAGAGCATTCCTGTCATTCAGGAGAGGAAGTACAAAAATCTGTTCTAGAATGTGTAACATTAAGGTCTCCAGAAGGCAAGTTTATCATGTCACTGTTTGACTTTCTGCTCAAGATTTACAGTCCTGAGAGACTTAAGCATCCTCAGCAGAACTGTTTGGAGTTGCTTCTTGAAACATCTTTTCTACTGTACCCAGTATGACATTGTCTTCATCCTAAGTATAATTTTCCTTGCTCTAAAAGAGAAAGAGTCAGTTGTGAAACAAATATTCTGAGGAAAGTACATTGAATAAAAGAGCTGAGCTGTTTTATTGGTATTCTTCCAAAGAAATATAATCAGACTGGCATAGTTATTCAGTTGAGAAAGAGAATACATGGTAATTTCTAGTGCTGGTTAAGACAAGATTTCTGCTGAAAGCTCAGAAAGAAATGTATTTCACTGTATGTATTTCCCAAGCCAAGCCAATTCCATGCTCCCAGAAAAGTAGGGCACACGAAGGAGAGCATTAAAAGGTTGGTGCAGCTGTATTCACATGGATGGTTTTTTTGTTTGTTTGTTTGTTTATGTGTTTACAAAAAACACATTCATCTAGTATTTCCTAACCTTATCCCTGTTTTCTGTCCACCTATAGGTTTCTCTAGATAAAGTAAAACTCTTAAAATAAAAAGAATCTGTCGTGACAAGTTAAGTGGGTTTTCACCTGATTGGACATGGTCTAAAGTCTTTGCTATGTCCTTTGTGTATACGTTATTCAAATGAACAGGCCCAAAATTCTGCTTCAACAGGAGGTGCTAATTGACATAAATGGGTACACAGATTTCTCTATACTTATATAAGAGAGTGAGGTTCCATCTGGGATGTAGAGGACTCTCCTCCTGCTGGTTATTGCATATGAAATAGGTGCACACACATTGGAAATCAAGAATTTCACACAAGACAAGCTTCCTCCTTGGTTGTGGTCCGTTTTCTAAACATCCTCTTGTGGGCATTCACCTCTTCCCAGTGTCATGAAGTTATGTAAAGAACTCTATACCTGAGGAACCAGTGCTTCTGCATATGATGCATGTCCTAGAAGGTCTCTTCCACATCTAGAATGTGCAGTCAAGGGGAAATGTTGAGGTTACAGACTTAACCTTTCTTCTCCGTCTTCCTCCCATTTGTGTGGCCTGATAAAGATTAATATGGACTGCATAACCTTATTGGGAAGCCAGTTTTGCTCCCAGTCTCTGGTGTGAGGGTAGAGCCAGGGTATGTTGGGAAGGCAGGGAACTGTCAGGTGAGAGGGGAAGGGGCAGAGATCTGAGATCTCCACCCTCTCCAGTTTTCAAGGAGGGAGGATCATCCCCCCAGGGAGGAGCAGCTGTAGTGCAGAGCAGCGGCCAACACAAACAGTCCTGTTCCTACATTTCTCTGTGGAGATTTACTGCTGAGCCTTTGGTACTTTGCTGCGATGACTAATGCACACATAGAGCAACTGTGGAAATATTGTCCCACTGTGACAGAGGTAACACCAGAGGGCACTCACTGATTCTTAATCTTTCACCTTTCAGCATACAACAGTCACCCAGGCTCTGCTGAGATACTGGAGAACAGCCTCTCCTGAGGTAGAGGATTTATAAAAGTACATAATCCCTAATTTATTACTGCTCATATTGAGGTACAGTTTTTCAGTGGGGGGCTCAGATCCTATAAATAAATTTCTATCATCAGTAGTGGGGAAGCTGCATGAATGAATCCCACAGTGTGTAGAAAATGCTGTGGTTTCAGCTTCTAATCACTGCACACTTTCCTGTTTGTTTTTCCTGAAGTGTATCAAAGTCTGCTGTAATGCAAATCTGCCCGTTCTGTTATTTGTGTTTAGCAGCGGGATCTCCAGGTTAGTTCCCTGCTTGATGCTTTACGTTAATCCATTTTCTGATTGGAAAAGATGTGAAATTTACTCAAGAATGAAATTGTATTCCACATCATTACACTGTTCTCATTAAATCTATTATTTCCACATCATTGCCCAAGAAAATACCCAATGTGAGAATCCTCTGAGAGTTCACTTCTCTAATTCACAGGACAATTACAAAATTGTTTTTGCCACAGTGGGAAATGTTGACTGCTGGGTCACTTAAATTCTTGCAGTGCCAGCTAATAAAAAAAGCAACGCCTCCTGCTTGCCGAACAAGAATCTAGCAATACAGCCAGAGGATATGAAAGGCTTTAATTTTATTTTTTTCCACTTTTGGTTTGTTGTTTAATTTTCTTTTGTTCTGAAAGAAGATTTTTTTTTCTGGGACAAATAAATAAGATTTATTTTATTTTATTTTCAAAGTTGCTGTCTTACATATTAACAAATGAAATGCAATTACTTTTAAATCAACCCATTTATGTAAGTAGATTGCAGTATAATATAGATAGAGTATGAGCTGCCCAAACTATTTCATTTTGGCATCCTCCTGATAGTAAAATAAATCTTCTCATATAGTTATTTCTAAGGGCTTTACCAACAAATTTGTGTGATTTCCTTACTCCAAATTCCCTTATTTTCTGTGCTAGTCATGAAAGCGTTCACAGAAACATTTCCATAGAATCGTTAAGTTTGGAAAAGACCATTAAAATCATCTAGTCCAATTGTCAGCCCATCATCACTATGCCCCATAACCATATCCCTCAGTGCCACATTTCCATGTTTCTTGAACACCTCCAGGGTCAGTGACTCCACTGCCTCCCTGGGCAGCCTGTGCCAATGCCTCACCACTCTTTCTGAGAAGAAATTCTTTCTAATATCCAACCGGAACCTCCCCCAGCACAGCTTAAGGCCATTACCGCTCATTCTATTGCTGTTACTTAGGAGAAGAGGCTGACCTCCACCTCACCACAACCTCCTTTCAGGGAGCTGTAGAGAGTAATGAGGTCTCTCTCCCCTGAGCCTCCTCCAGACTGAACAATCTCAGCTCCCTCAGCCACTCTCCATAAGACTTGTGCTCCAGAGCCTTCAAAGCTCCATTAACCCTTCTTTGCAAACATATGAATATTTTTGTTAGTGCTGAAAATGAACGGGTACTTTCTCCACACAGAGCTGAAGAAAGTACTCTACAAGCGGCTGTGTGGCCTACAGGCTGATCCATATTATTCTGAACAGGGACGGAATTGGCAAAACCACTTATACATCCAGCTGAAGAAAATGACAAAATCTAGTTTATCGTTTTTTGTTGGAGGGTCAGGACAGCTTTGAGGATTTTGGGTATCTCACATTTTCAGTGTTAAAGCCTGGACATGTACATGTACTATAAAATACAGTCTGTCTCTCAGGTGTAAAAGTTTGAACACATAATTACTGTGGGATGCTTACTTGATTTTCCACCCAGACTGATTTTAATGATGGCATGGTAGACTTGCCTTTAGTTTCTGTAAAAAAGACCAAAATAATTTTGGTGTTTGCAAATATTCTCACAGAAAGAGCTGTGTAAACTCAATGTGCAGACAGAGATTTTGGCTTACCAGGTAATTAGTGTTCCTCATTTGGATTTCTTTTAAACACTGACTGTTCATCCTGAGGAAGCCTGAAGAATAGTTGATCCTAAACGCAAAGAAGGTCAATATGGGAGTCTGTAATCCTTGTATTAGAAATCCACATGAAAGCTACATTTCTAACTGTCACTTGTAGATTATAGAGAGACAAATATAGTGTTAAATCAAATTTCAGCTCAGCTTAAATTAGATCCTTAGCTGAACCTTGTCTGTAAAAGGAGCCTTCACTGTCTTTTCAGTTGGAGACTACAGGTCTGACACTAGGGAAAAAGATCCCAGTCTGATACTTAATTACCAGAATAAGAGCCCTCTTAAAAATATGACTTACTGAAGCACAGCCAAGCCAAAGAGAAAAACACTGATCTGCATAAGCTAGAGGCAGACTAGGTGCATGAAGAGCATCAAACCAAACCAAACCAAACAACTCACTCTCAACACAGTGTTTTCAAATTTATTTTTGATAATAAGAAGGAAAATAGAACAAGAATTGATTCCTTATACATATAATCTATTTTCATATGTTTTTATATATGTACAGCTGCATATGTCTGTCCATGGTGCCATCCATTTCATCATGACATATATCCCATTGAATTTGCCTCTAACTATGCTACAAACTCCATACACAAATTTGTATGCTACTTGCACTAATTTTCACACTTATTTTCCACAAATATTCATGCAAGGTAAATTTTGCACAGCTCTTTACATAGGTAAATATGTTTGCACAGTTACTCTGTGGATATAAGGTCTGTGCTCTGTTTGCATGCTTAAATGGTTGTACTGATCACGCATTTGCATGTTCACATTAGCAGCAAATGCATTTGTGTGCTTGTAAGATTGAATGTTAACAGAGAAAAATACACTAAAAAGATGTCAATAAAAATTAGTGATCACAAAGTTATCTAGTGTTTCTTTATCAGGAAATATATACATAGCAGGAGAGAATGCATACATGTAAAAGCCAGCGATTCTTCTGAAACAGAGTTACTAGCATGACAGATCTGCCCTGGCCTTGCTTTATATACATATATATATATATATATATGTATATAGATATATACTCACTTTCACTTGTAGCAGATGGCAATTTTTTTTTTATCCAATTAAATATTCCTATAATCACATGACAAAGTTGAAAAAACAGATTATTTTAAAAGCATTTCTAACCACTACAGTGTTGGAGATCTAATAAAGAAAAGAAAAAATAATACTTAAAATTATGCAGTCAGCTCAGGCTCACTTACTGATTTTCAAGACAACTGAGATAGAAAATTGGTACGATACATACTACCCTATGCCTTAAACTAATTTATTCCTTATGAATTCAAGCTTAATAGTAAATATACTCCCAGCAGAGTGAAGCATTTCCACATGCAGAAACATACAGAAAACAGCAGGAGAACTATTATCAACACTGTCTTTTGAAAGAGAATTTTATTTATCTACCATGAATTTATCTGTACTGTTATTCATCTACATCATATTTCTTTTGTTAACACAAGTATCGTAGTCAATATTTGTACTTAGCATTAGGGAAGTCTGCAGTCATGATTCTTTTAGGATTTAGAGTATTTTTGTAAAAAATTCTGGTTTCAACCCTCATCTACTTTTTTTGTTATTTACAGAAAATTGGTTAAGGCTAAAAAAGAAATCTGGACTGTTTTCATCAATAATGATATGTAGTTGCTGTGTTGGAAAGACAGAGCATATTTTGCATGTGTGGTTGGTTGCCTATGGCCAGTAGCTGTGTCCCCACTCATATGCTTGCTCAGTCTCCCTTGAGTAGGACGGGGGAGAAGAAAAATGAGAGAATAACTCATGAGTTCAGGTAGAAAAACTGTGCATGCTTCTTTGTTTAAAAAAAAAAACAACAAACATTTGATACAGAGGCCCTCAATCACCACCTCCCAGAGTGGATTGATGCCCAGCCAGTCTCTGAGCAACATTATTTTGGCCTTGACGTCATGTCCAGCGATAGTTCAAACACTGATGTTTGATCAATACTGTTCTGATCAAAAATCTATAACAGAGTGCCATATGGGCTGCTATGAGGAAAATTAACTCCATCTGAATTAACTAAGGCTCAATTCCTATAGATTACTATAGGAACTGTGGGACTTGTGCAAATATCTACATGTGAAAATACGTATGAGTAGGATATATATTTCAGTATGGTTATTTTTATAAGCAAATGTTTTCTGCCTTATATGAATGGCAAGTAAGTCTGAAAGCTATGAAAATATATCTGTAAGAAGTATGGTAAGAAGGGTTCAAAAATTGTCTAAAAATGTCTCTGTTGTCAGTGCTGTAGAGAAAAACATGATATAAATCTTTTCAGATGAACAGTGCATGGCCAGCTTTGAAGAGCTCCATTCCAATTAGCTTTCTGTAGAAGTCAGAAAACATGGAGGATATTTCCCAAAGACTGTGTCATGTCATTCATTTTTTTTCCTAGATTTTTAAAACTGAAGGAGAGTTTTACTACTTTTTGGGTTTTTTTGGGAAATAAAAAGTATGATGAGGTCAAACCCTTATGTTCTTATTCCATTTTGCTTTAATCCTTTTGTTTGAGGCGAGACTGCGCTACCTTCATATTGATCAAATCCTGAAACTTGATTAGAACTTCTGTCTTAGGAAAGGCTGTATAGTAAAGACACAGTTTGATGAGAAACTTTTATATTGTTCAGAAAGTTGTATGTGAAACAGTGCTATACTGCACCCTGCTGAAAGAGGAAGTCTTCAAGTTCCCCCACTGCATACAACAAACAAAACCTCCTAGTTCAGTACAGACACTCACTCATTTATGACTGCTTTGCGGGGTGAAACAAATTGTTCTTTCTTTTACCAAAATCCTTTGTACTTTCTCTATCAATATCTAAATCAAAGACCTGGGGAAGAATGCTGCCTATATGCAAGTAACTCATCAGCCTTTGATGGACGGTGTCCCCATCCAGAATAAACTCGGTGAGAGTTTTCAAACCTCTAGCCAAGTTCTTTAAAAATGATATATCAAAGATTTTCCATACACTCTGTAGAATTCATAACAACTTACACTTCACCTCTATTTTAACTTTTTAATATTTTTTCTTCTAAATTCCAGTAACTCACCAGCCCTGCATGGTATTGAGGAAGCTGCTTGGAAATGCTTTGCATGTTCTAAATGAGAGAACACCATAAATATTTTAGCACTGGTGGTTTTTGCAAATGCTGTTTTTTAACACTCCTAATAAATTCCAGTTTCTGTATGTTGCACCGTCTAGGATGACGTGGAATATGTCAAAAATATTTCTGCCACATTTCACAGGTCTTAAAATATACAAGAATCAAAATTGTTGTTAGACTGGAGGTCTTAGTAAAAATAAATGGAAAGAGAGTAGTGAAAGTGCATATTTTCATTTAGGCTCCATGCGAGCTGACCAGGCTAATGACATACATTCACAGTTCTCATGACTGTTCAAAACTATTCAGCACTTTCTACAACAACAAGTTTTAGAGAATTTGGCAATTTAAATATGCATAACATTTTAAATATGCAATAAATTTATATATGGTGCAGGCAAAGGAGGTGTAATAGTTTATATAAATATTTCTCTTGAACAAAACGAGATAATTTCCATCTGGAAATTGTAACTGGGATGAAAGAAATGAAATTTGGAGTTTACTTTTTAAAATATCTTTTATAAAAATAAAATCTTATAAATTAAAGAAAACTCACTAAAGCTCTCAGTTGAGGTAGTGCTACATGCCTACCTCATTCCAGCCTGGTTTGGAGCTCATTGCAAGGTGCCTGCTTGTACAGCCATCAATGCAACCCATGAACCAAAGCTCTGCTGCTCTGAGATTCCTTTACACAACGCTGCCTCATCACTCAATTTGTAAGCATTTTGAAAAGCTTTTCCCCAGCTGCTGAAAGTTTCAAGGGGCATCAGATACTGCTTGCAATACTTGATGACGGATTTTAGCACTAACTGAATTTTCAGAACATTTTTAGTCCAAAGAATGTAATTTTTTTTTGTGGATGGGATCTCTGTCTGCCGTCAGTCCATTTCCCACAGGCCAGAGAACAGCTGTGAGACAGTAATAACTTTCAGTCACTGTTGAACGGTCTGAATTTGACCCAGATGTGAAAGGCTTTTACTTTTCATTTGAAAACTTCTATGTTTTATAACAGCCTCTTAATGTCTATTTTCATTACCAGTTGCTTAATTCCCCTCTTGTTTCTGCTGATGGAAACCACTCATGAACATCTGTACTGCAGGAATCCTGGCAATTGCAGAAAACAACCAAAAAAAAACATAAGGCAAGGTATACTGGGACAAGAGAACTAAGATTTCTTTGGTTTCCCACTTTCTACAAAAAGGCTTAATAATATAAAGAATATAAACCAGAACAATTTGGTGCATATTTCTTCCTGTTGTGCCAGTAATGTTATTTTGAATAGATATCATGGAAAGTGGTTGATGGATACTAGAATAACTGCTGAATGTGAGGTTCTTCTTATGTATTAAGTAAAGCCAGCAAATGTAATGAGTAATTCTTTACAAATGTAATGAAATGTAATGTTGTCAAACTGAACCCATGACCTGAAGGGTTAGAGCATGCATTTACAGGTCAGGATTCTTTAATGAGAAAAATCTCTCATACATATTTTCTTCTTATTTCTTCTTTTTGTTTACTTTCTACAAATAGCTTTGCCTTAACAGACACACACACACAATAAACTAAAAAAAAAAGTATTTTTAAAGTAGATTTTAGAAAGGAAATAGGCAATTTCAGTTAGATAACGTTGCGTTGCCAAGTTCCTTTCT
Organism: Pavo muticus; assembly: GCA_016647715.1. NCBI lineage: Eukaryota > Metazoa > Chordata > Aves > Galliformes > Phasianidae > Pavo > Pavo muticus. The sequence continues at coordinate 1,217,730 of JACDJE010000213.1, forward strand.
GTACTACTGTAGTTATAAAAGAATCCACAGTTTGATGGAGGGATTTTTGTATTACCTCAGGAATAAAGAGGAGAATATTTCCCAGCATCTCATTTTTCATCATTTGTCATTTTATCTAAGCGAAAAACTCCTTGTAAGATACACAACATTTCAGACTGATGTGAGAAATCCTTTCTCTGCAGACAAAGCTGTGTTCATCAAACACTGAAGCATTGGAAACCTGTTTGGTTGGAGCTTCACCAATCCATTTCATGTACAGAATGATGATATGTTTGGTTCTTTATCAATTTATTTCTGCACCTTCAGGTTAAAAGGGCTGTTTAAAGATAGGTCCCTTTAGAACTGCATGTAAGTCTCCTTCCCTCTAGGACTTCTGCTAGAGAAAGCACTGTAGGAAAAATATCAGGTGATTTGCTTATAAAACTGTGCATGTGCCTTCAGCATTTCTCTGAAGTGCTTTAAAAATTCTGGTTGTTCTTCCCACTTCTAATGCTGTGAGGAAAGATGATCATGTGCTTCAGATCAAAGCTCTAAAAAGGGTTACCAAAGTCTCAGCAGACATCTGAACCCTGATCAGTTTAACCAAAAATGAGTTAAACAGCAAAGCATTTCCACTTCTCCAGACTATTCAAAACATGCAGATAAGGACTGTTTTGCAGCAGCCACCGTACATTATCCAAAATATACTGACTATTTGTACAACAAAGGCTTGTTCAGAAAGCCAACAGCACCCTGGACTGTACCAACAGAGGGGTGGCAGCAGGAAGAGGAAGAGAATTGTCCCCCTCTGTTCTGCCTTTGTCAGGCCCCATGTGGAGTATTACATGCTACACATCCCCAGATGTTCACAAAATCACCTTTATTAGTACATACTTTAATAAACTGCATTTAAAGAGGAGAGATTTAAAATAGTCATCAGAAGGAAATTCTTTACCCAGAGTGTGGTGAGGCCCTGGCACTGCTGCCCAGAGAGCTGTGGTGCCCCATCCCTGGAGGTGCTCAAGGCCAGGTTGGATGGGCCCTGGGCAGTCTGAGCTGATGGGGGGACAACCAGCCCATGGCAGAGGGTTGGAACTGGTTGGGCTTTATGGTCCCTTCCACCCCAAACCATTCTGTGATTCTATAGTTCTATGATTCTATGATTCTATGATTCTGTGTTGTATATGAGGCCATTCACACTGTTATACTTTGGGCTCATCCTAAGATTTCATTTTGAGGACTGGAGTTCTGATAAACTTTCTAAATTTTCAATGTTGCTCCTGCTCTGTGGATGATTGTTTAGGTAACAGTTTTATTTTGCTGTATTACGTGAATACAGCAATTGTGCACCAAGCATTTACATTTAATCCTTCTTTACTGAACAAAGGTGGTATTGATAAAGGACTAGTACAGCCAAGTGCTACTGCCAGCTTTTTTCTAGATACGTACAATATCAAAGTGCTCGTATTTACGATGACCTCTTTCCACTCAGGGCAGGAAACTCATCCAAGGAGCAATTTATTTTTGAAAGGTGGAAACAATTTTTTCCCCATTTCCAGAGAGAAATCTATAAGTATCTGCTAAGGATAAGAGCAAAGACAGGACGTATGTGCTTCCTTCCCCATTGTGTGTATCAGTATTTCTCTTCCTGCAGGCACTGAACTGATGAAGATTGGCTTCTACATAACTTTGATGATTAGCTTTTCATCACTAAGTTCTGACCCTTGCTCTCTATTGTGACAGAGTAGATGGAAATACTAACTAAACAGTTTCATATGAAAGCAAAAATTAATTTTCTTATGTCTGTCAATGTTAAGTAAAGTCTTACTACAAAATGTCTGACAATATTTTTTTCTTACATACATCACCAGTAAAGTAAAGCTTTCTGTGTTAGAATTCTCTTCACTTTCACACCCGATCCATAATTTTTATAACAAGTGATTGCACGTAGGGCAATACTTCTTCAATTTCATATTGCAAATTTGTCTTGTTGACCTTGAAATGTGTACATTTTCTCTGGAGCTTAATATTTTAGAACTACTTCTATTCTTTTTGTTCTATATGCAATCTGGAAGTTACAAATTAGTGCCACCTTTCTTTGCAATGATTATTATCAGGATTTGAGTCTATAACTTTCATGTATTCACCAAGCACTTGCCCTCACTTATTAAAGCTGGATTCCTCAGAAAGTCTTTTCCGATGCTGTTATCTTTCCCAACACATACTCTGTTGTTGTCAGTGAAGTGAAATTCTCTAAAGAAAGGTATTTTTTAATAGTGAAGGAAGAAGTGGTGCACATGATTTTATAATAAAATATCTAGTCAGTGCTCTTCATGATTCCAGGCCTTTATGCTTGTGCTATAAAGTTAAATGCCTTACATGCAGGTTATTTCCTTTTTATGTTTTCAGTATGTTCAGAGTAATCTTTTCTTCTATCTTGGAAAGTCCAACCAAGTTGTCTCTTTGATTTATTTCTGCTGCAGAATGACATAAAAATGTTTTTTCCTTCATCCTGTCCCATGGCTGTCATTCATGAACAGGTGGAGGAGCTGTTTGCTCTTGGATGAGTTCCAAAACTTTAGCTTGATTTCTGCAGATAGACGCTCACTTCTCATGGTCTTCTTAATTCCCCAAGGGAAATCTTAAAACTGTGGAAAAATCTAAACCTATGAGCCTTTTGGTTGGTTTTGTCATATTAATTCCTAGCCATTATCAAGAAAAGAATGTGTCTCAAATCTGATTTTTGTTTGCTGCTATATGTCACATACTCAGCAGTGGCCACATCTCCCCATATGGTTGTGATTTTCATAATTCCATGCTTTGGGCATAGTTTAGGAAGGACTGTAATGGACATCCTGCAGCATTACTGCATTACTGAGCCCATTTTTTCCCCTTTGGTTTTTCCTTAAAGAACACCTCTGGGAAGGATTTATGGCCATCTCTCCGTTTGCTTCAGGCACAGAACTTCCTCTGCATTCTCCATTGTCTCCTTCATTGTGACTTATGAGATCAAGAGGTAGCTCTACTTGATTTTGGAATGATTTAGCTACTCAAGGGTTTATACTGTCCTTCAGAAATGGCTGTCACTGGTAATAGTTTGGACATGCAATTTGTCACTAGCTGACTAAGTGATATCAGTCTTTTGCTTTGCACACAGTCGTTACACTATGTATGTTTTTCATGGCACATATGATATCTCTACAGAGGAGAAGCAGGTGTCAAAATGAAGATCTGAGTTTATCTGAAAATAGAAGCAAAGCCAAACATTTTCTACTCTCATTTGGTAGTCAAGTCTGTAGTTTAGTAATTAAGCTGAATATTCTGCTAGTCTGATGACTGTATTTTTATGTAAAACATGTGCATTTATCACTTTCTCAGTTTGGTTTGACTTGTTTCAGAGAAGGCAGTTGCATAGCTCATGAGAAGTAGGACAGAATATTTTTGTTTGAGTATCTTTTCTACTAGGTTTTTAACATTGCTGGAATATGTTCAACATCTCAAATGTCTGTTTCTCTTTTTATCTCTGTTGATAGGATGTGTCATTCAACTAAATATTAGATCATTATGATGAGGTAATACAGACTCCACCTATCACACTTGCTTGTGTGTAACTTTCCAAGGTTTACAATGGTTTTAATAACAAGGTTTCAAGGGTGTTCTATTTTTTTTGTCAAAATCTTTATTTTTTTTCTTTTACCACGTGACTTCATGCTCCAGAATTTCTCCACAATATCCAAAGCAAGCTTTCTAGGGAGGAACATTAGCATTCCCTTTTGAGGCAGTCTGAATAGCCTTATAACACAGACCAGTTATGCAATCAATAACTTCTTGGCACACATAACAGAAATGCAGTTCAAATGCAAATGTTGAAGGGAAATATCCACTTTTACTTTCTGAGAGGTAGAAGTTCATTCAAAAACATCTGTGAAAATAATGTCACTTTAAGCTTCTAAGCTGATATGATGGAGATCATTACACTCAAGCAATAAAACTGATTAAAACTTCTTTTTTTCCGAATATGTTTATACCACTGATTTCCATCTGGTACAGCATGTGTTGCTTACATCTTTTCTTCTCCTTAACTTGATCATCCTCATCACTGTCCTAGCTGACCGTGGACTCCTCTTTCCCTTCCAGCTCTGTCCCCCTAAAGATATCTCAATAATTTGTTTTAATGTTGTTATCAGTGCCAATACAAATGCACCTCTAGAAGAGACAAGCTGCTAATTCCAGTTCTAAGCAGTTGTAATTCTTCTTCCAATCACAGAAGCCATTAGTTTCCCCATATACTTGTCTATGTAAGGTCAGATATTTCAAAACAAAGACTGTATTCTCAGAAGAGTTTTCTAGTAGCTCACATCACCAAATCTTCCACCATGAACCAGACCTAAGAGCCAAGGACATGCAAATTCTTGCTCACCAATGTCTGATACTGGACACTTTTCCAACTGTTTCCAGATCATTTGATATATGTGTTATTAATTTTAAACATGAAGGCTCTAAAACTCTCTATATGTGCTTCAGTATAAGATCACTTTAGCTGTCCAAACTCTTAGGGATTCGGTGTGTCAACCTCTACATCTTCTGTAAGCAGTCAATCCAGATTCACAGTTCCTGGACTGATCCCAGAGTAGTTTTTTTGGAATTAAAGTGTTCTACCCTTTTACTGATACCTTACAACAACCTAGCATTGGCTATGAATTAAGTAATTCTACCTGCCTATCTGATGGGCAGCAACTTCAATTGCAGCTACAGTGTCTATGTAGCATAAAAGTTACCCATGAAAACGCACATTTTAGAAAAAAATCTGATTTATACATTCCTGCTATTTACCTTTGATGTCTCCTGAGGCCTCAAATGGAAGTAAATGGTCATGAGGAATGATCATAACTAGAGATCCTAAGGGTCCATTCAGGACAAACTGCAGGAATTCTACAATTTACATCCTTCTATCCAAGCTCATGACCCTAAAATCTGTTTATATTATGTAGAACAAATCACACACCTAAGACACTATTAATTAAATCCTGAGTTTGATGAGATGACTCTCATTTTAGAAGTGATTGTTTCTATTGCCTGCTAAGGAGTTCAAAGGAGACAAAGTTAGACATAGAGATTTCTACTATAGGTATAATTCGACTTAAGCATTCACCTCAAATCTTTGAGCCCATCACAAAAATGCCAAAACAATGGCCAAATGCTGTTTTCCTGTTAAACACAAACATTTATGTCTTGAAGACCCCCTGAAAATTCTTTGGAGAATGAGGTCTCCAGGGAGAACTCATCGCTGCTTTCCAATACTGGAAAGGAGCTTATAAGCAGGAAGGGAACTGATTTTTTACACAGGTAGATAGTGATAGGACAAGGGGGAATGGCTTTAAACTAAAAGAGAGTAAGTTTAGGCTATATGCGAGGAAAAAAATTCTTTACTCAGAGAGTGATGAAACACTGGCACAGATTGCCCAGAGAAGCTGTGGATGCCCCATTCCTAGAAGTGATCAAGGTGGGATGGTTGGGTGGTAACCCTGTCCACAGCAGGAGGTTGGAAATAGATGATCTTTAAGGTTCCTTCCAGCCTAAGTCATTCTATGACTCTATATTTTATTCTGAAGAGAATCTATACCTATCAGTTTTTCCTTCTCTCAGTACAGTGAAGTGACTATATGCTACATTCTATTATGAATTATAATCTTTGACTTATCCTAGACAGAATGACCTCAAGACACATCCTCAAGCCATTTGCCACCTTCTGTTAAAACTCTTTATCTTACACTTAGTCATTGTCATATTGCTGTCTATCACACAACCATTTCTGAATGACTTCTTGAACTGCCACTGTTAAGATCTTTCTTGCCACACGCATAGTTGAATGGATGACTAAAACAATAGTTTTGAAAGACATAATTTTATCCATCAGTACTCTGGTGGTACCTACAGTCAGTGTTTGTGATCTTATAACAGTAAATTCAATGACTCTATAATGAAGATGTTAGCACTGAAGAATAAAAACTTCTTTAGAAGACCTATGTGTCTTTAATATCTTTATTATGCATCAGTAAGTGAATACAACTGTTTACCAATCTTCTTCTAGAGGATTGGCTCTTCACAAGCCAGTGTATGAAGAGTGCTTGATTACCTGAGTATCTTATTTTTCATTATTTCTTTTCTGAGAAGAAGGAAGTTACAGATTATTTTTTCAATTGTATTTAACTTGTATGAATTTGTTATTTTTTTTCCATGTATAAAAAGCTTGTAAGTCTTGATATTGCTAATTCAGAGGGGCTTCATAGAAGCCAAAAGCTTGGTACGTTCTTTGTTTCATCTTAGTATTCAATGCATGAACTGAAAGACCTTTTCCATTATTATTTGAACAATGTTCTTTAATTCTGGTACAAAAACTGTGGGTTCTTTATTCTACAGGATCAGTCTGTTGTTGTACTCAAGCATTTGTCCTGGACACCAGATTTCTCTTACTAAAATGATCATATTGTTTACATGCCTTGCTTGGACAAAAAATTATATATGGAAATGACTCCCATATTTTCAAAGGAGATTTACTGTTGAATCAACAAGAAGCCACATGAGATCTGCATTGTTTGAAAAAACATCAAGTAAATAATCCACATTTCTGATGCAAGTCTCTGGCATTTCTTGAATGATCAGCAGGGTCACAGGTTGACAGTATCTGCCACGATAATTAACTGTTTTGATCGAACGTGGATTTGAATATATTCTGTCATAGACTCAACATCAGTTGGACTCATTTCTATAAGTCCTGTTTCTCTTCAGAAAAGAAAATTACTATTGTCAACATCTCTCTTGTAATTTAAACCATCATTATATGCGAAACACAGCTGTCAAAAACAATTTCTTTCAATTCAACCAAGAATTTCTATGAAAAAAAAAGAAAAAAAATCAATCAGTATTGTGAAATTCCCCGACATGCTGAGTGCTGTTGGTAATGTGTGTTTTCATCTGTACCCTGTATGTTCGTATCTCTGCCTTCTCTAGGAAACCATAGTGACAAAATTCTCATTTTTTGTTTCGAAGCTGCTTTAGAAAAACCTCTGTGCTTTAAGATGAATCATCCAGTTTTTATCTAGGCATTATAAAGGTCTTCTGTAAGGAGCAGGCAGCGCTATTATGTCTTTCACATTGTTTTTATAAGATTGCCTATTTCTTCACCATCGGAGATGCCTCAGGCCTTATAATTTTCATTTATTCCTAAAATGTCTTTAATGTATACAAAAATTGCCATACATTTTGTTTTGGGATGATGCCAATCCATATTAATTCTATTTTTCACCCCGCAACGAGAAGTGTATGAGTGCCTAGAAATTATACATCACTTTTCTGGGTTACCTTAACTATGACAAACGTTGGAATTCTTATTTATGTCAACAAAACAGATATAGTATAAAAAATGTCTACTTCTCTCCTCTTACCCAGCAAGCTAGTCATACCATTGTAGAAGGCTTAAGACAAAAGGATATATTATTGTCTGTACTTCTTACTCTAATTAACTTTTCATCTTGGATGCTGTTGCTATCTATTGCAATTTCCAATCATAATAGTCCTGGGCAACCTTCTCTAGGTAGCCCTGCCTGCACAGTGAGGTTAGACCAGCTGACCTCCAGAAGTCTCTTCTGATCACAACCATTCCGGGGCTTTGTAAAATACAGAGTATTTCAGATCTTTCTCAGATCTGAATGAAATGCATTTCCACTTATTTCTCCAATTTTTTTTTTTTTCCCCACAGAATACTTACTGTAGTCAGAAAATCAGTTGGAGAAGTTCTCTATTTTACGTAACTCATGAGGGTCTAAGAAGCAGCTATTGTTCACATATTCTCATCAGTGAATTTCCTCTTCTGAGAAAGGAGCAATAATTGCTTAATCTCCTTTTCAAATTGGCGAGGAAATGATTGCATGGTTGAGAACAGTATTGACGCTCTTTTTCTGTAAATTTTCAGATACTTTCAGACTATTTAGCACTAATTTCAAAATGTATGAGATATCAATCTAAGAGTCGCATAATGAAAACTGTTCTCTCTTTGCTTGGTTTGCTCTTCACAGTGAAATGTTATACCAAAGAATCATTCCTGTACCTGCATGCTCATTCCTCTAACACTCATCCTCCCTTCCATATTTTCTTTACAAAATCCTTCCCAAGGCTGAAGCAGAATGAACAAGCATGCTCATTCATGATTGAAGCCAGAAGTTGAGTGCACACAGACCCCTCAAGTGTGGATACAAAACCAAGATATCTCTAATACTATTTCTCTACAAACAAAGAACAGTGAACAGAAAATCATGAGAAATATAAAGTCAGTTCTATTAGCTACTTGTCACTATGTGGGGATGCCTTTTCTCTCTTGATCCAAAAATTGTTGCTGGGGTTAAAAAAACTCTGTGGCACAAAATTCTTTCATACAATATTTTCAGTAGTTTAAAATCTTTTGATTTAATACAATGGAATGAGTAAATTACACATTACAAAATATTCCCATCCCACCTACTCTAAATATCCTTGAGTACCATTTGATCTCTATTTACAGATATTCTACTATATATATTTGCACATGTATGCAAATACAAGGAGCCTTTTTTTTAATAATGAGTGAATTTCAGGGCAGATCCATCCCATCTCCTTCCTAATCACAATATAATAGCTGATATTTTGCAAATGAAATAGATGTCTCATTGTTCCACAAACTATACTCCACCAGTTTTGCCCAGACACAAAGATCAACTCGGTCATAGATCTGGATTTCCAGTAGCAGGATATGGCTGGCTCTGTTCCTTCAACTGAATGGATGATCTGGACTGAAGATGTTCTGTCTATTTGTAAATCATTGTATAAGTCCATAGCTCTGCCATCAGTATTGCCATTGGCCATAACCTGTCTACTGAATTTATATATAGGCTCAGGGCTGATGTTTTCCAGGTTTGCTCTGCCTGGACATTTCCTGACCTGCCCACAGTTTTGTTAGACTTGATGTAGCTGTGACAGAAATTTCTCTACTCAGTCAAGTGTCTGTTGCTATTTTGTTTTACATATCTTCATGTAATATAATTATAGTTTTATATAGATAGCAATAGCAACCAGTTGTTCTAGGTAGAATGAGATATTTATGACTAACACAATGAGGTAGGATGCAGAAATACAAGTGTGAGAGCAGAGGCACTGACAATTAGAAGCATGGGATGTTGTGCAGGAGAATGTAGGCATGGGACAATAGGAGATGGGGCCCAGGATGACACTGACTTCATGACATAAAGAGCTCATTAGTATTCAGTTGAAAGTACCCGCAGATCTACAGCTGGACAAAATAGTTTCTAGGGCTAATGAAACAGAAAAAAAAAAAAAGACACTGTACATCGTACATGTATATGTGGCCAGAGAAAAGTGTACATACATGTTTAAAAGTGCAGTTCTTCCTCTTTGGCAATAAACAAGTTTTTGAACTTGACACTACAGACATGACATGATGATGTGTTAGGACAATACCTGGGGCTCTGATCCACACTGAGATCAACTAAGCACATAACAGTAGGGTTAAAATTGAAAATTATATTATTTGGACAGGAATAGAATAACAGGTTTCACCAGTCAAGATCTAGTCTGTTGTTTACTTCCTAGCATTATACTTGCTTCAAGACTTTCTATAAAACACCTCCTAGTTAGTATTAGTTCCTATGAGCATTTTATCCTGCTACTCTGTGGCAATTCTGTGCCACTGTCTGTTTGTATTCTGAATCATTAATTTTCTTGTGTGAGTGCAGCAAAGATGCATCTATTATCCTGAAATAATTTGAAAATAGGGCATTATTGCTTGCATTTATTTTGGAACATTGAGGCAGAAACATTTCTGATCAATTCTTTCAATTTTCTACTCATCTAATACTGGCTTGCTTTTTGCAGTAATTTCTCCCCATTATTTGTAGAGGTAGTCTATTGTGCTGACAAGATTCAAGGAGTTTTCTATCATCTTTTCTTCCCAAGGGAAACAGCAATCTGTAGCTATTTTCCAGTGCTGAATTTTCATAAAAGCACTCGTCTCAAAAGTTTTTATGTAATAGTCTATTATAGCAGATAGTTTTATTGTCCAGGAGAGAGAAGTAGTGAAGGTATTCAAAGCACACAGTTGCACACTTGCTCTTTCTTCCTTCAAAACAGCAGAGTAGGAAGTATTATTTATTCACCTTTATAACTATTAAGAAATAAGTCAACAACCAAAGTGCCAAATACTTTTAATATACATGTATTTTTCTAACTCATAAATAGTTGACGTAATGCACAGCAAGGATAGCTTTCCTTTCCATTTTCTTTCTTAAGATATATTCTCTCCAGGAGTTTATCATAAAATTTTCTATGATGGGATGTTTTTACTTCTGTACAATATGCAATCATGAACTGAGTCAGAAAAAAACAACAAACCAAGACTTATTTATATTTAGAAAATCAACAATATTTGTTCTGTCCATGTGTTCATGATAAGCATTTGCAAATTATTGTATGTTACAGGTCACAGACTATGGTCAACCTGTGAAAGAGGATGTAAATAACCTAGTAAAGTCTACAGGAACATGTATACTGTGAGATAGCATAGCTACCTTTATCTCACTGTTGTATATCTCTGGAAAAGAATCACATCCCCTCCTCAGACTGTGCCTTTGGATCACCCACCACTACAAACGCAATCATAAAATCATAGAATCATTTGAGTTAGAAGAGACCTTTAAAGGCCATCTAGTCCTACTCCCCGGCATGGAACACGGACACCTACAGTTCCATCAGGTGCTCAGAGCCACATCCAACCTGATCTTGAGTGTCTCCAGGGATGAGGCATCCATCACCTCTCTGAGAAACTTGTTCTTCAACCACTTTATCATAAGAAACTTATGGATATAAGGAAATGCAATGTGATATTAAAAATTGTGTGCTCAACTGATGACTGTTCTGGTTATATGAAGCTGTCTTTAGCCTGTTGAAGTCATTTGGAACATCAGTGGAGAGGTTTTCAAGGTTAATTTAAATCACTGTTATATAACATCTTTCTTTTACATGGCCTTGTGTACACACATTGAAGAGCGGTACTTCCAGTAAATGAGTTCATGTATACTCTTTTTGAAATGTAGGAGACATAAAAATCTTCAGTGATTGTGGAAAATTTCTTGATATCTTTTGCAACAAAGTCATCACAGTTATTTTGGCACTGTACAAAATGATATTTTTCTGCTGTCAATAATGCTTCAGTAGTAAAAATGAAGGATTGAGACAATCATTAACGGTGAATCTCTGGAGTTTTACAACTCTAGCAACAGTAGTTTACTTCATAATTTCTTTCACTAAAAATGAAACATTTGTGAAAGAATGTGTTCTTAGCTGGCTTCCCCGCTCTGTCTTTTCAATTTACAAAATGAAATGGAGGAATATTCTGGAAACAAATTATAGGAACAAAGAATTCTGAAAGCATTACAAGTCCACATTTTGTAACTTTTCCCTGAAGACCTGTATATTACCTATACAGTAAATCCTTGATCAACAACAAGCACCCCTTTGCAAATTTGCATCACCATGAGACCTTTTGCCAAACGGAGGTGACTCCTTTCTCACCTGGTAGGCATCAAATCTGATGAGAGCTTTATCTCAAATTCTCATAATCTTTTTCAAAGTCTGATGAGTCACAAACAGATGTCCTCCATCTTTTGAACTGCCATCTGCTGTAACTGGCTGGAAGATGTTTGTCGATTTCTGTCAAAGTGTATAAACTTTTTTAATGAAAAGCCTATTTCTCAGACAGCATGTTGAAGAGTAGACCTGGAAAGACAGCAGCTGTTTTTGAGAGTGTGGCAAGGTTCCACTTCTGTTAATTTTCTTGTACTCCTTTCAGAACAGGAAGTGGATGCCATTCTCATTCATTCTGAAAGTTTTAAGAATTGTCCAAGCTCTATAATGAGAATTTCTTCACAGCCATCTTCTGCTTGGTTCACTCCTGTTGAAACAGATGGAGTCATAATAGCTCTCTGAGTCATTCTCAAGCTGGTGCAATAATTTGTATGTGATGAATATTTGTATGCGTTTTATGTGTTTTTTTTTATCCAGGGGTCATGCCTTTTGGGTCAAATGATATTTTACACTAGCACATAAAGTGAGTTCCATAAGTGTAGGCAAGGTGAACAAGATGGCTATTCTGTGAATATTTCTATTCACGTTACTTTAACCTTTAAAATAAAAGCCTATAAGATTTACTGACTTTTTAAGTTCTAGAGATAGCAACATGATTGTAGTATGTATCTAAGATATTTCATGTCTTGGAGCTTTCTGTATCTTGTATTGCCATATATGAAGCTCCTTACCATGACAGTTCCTGCTTCCACCCAGAATGGAATTTATCAGGATTAAGTTGCACCAATTCTACAGGTTCTCACTATGCATAAGGAATGTGATTTCTGTAGTCTCCACCTTTGTTTTTTCTTTCTTTGTCTGAACGCCATAAATTACATGCCAGGGAGAGACAAACCACATTGGTGCTTCAATTGTGAGAGAGATCACTTGTCATAAAAATTGTCAGTCCATTCACAAAATTAGTTACCAATGAAAGAAATCATGTCTTAAATGCTGCTTAGAAACTTATCTTCACCTATGAAATAGCAGTTGCTCTGAATGTTATAGATCTTCTGCTCTTTTAATCATTCATACCATTATTGTCATATGGTCCAGTGACTTTGCAGAATTGCCTATATCACTTGCCTACCCCAGAGAGTTACAGGTTATCACCTCGAAAGATTATAGTTTCACGTGATTCCCCTAAATCAAGATTTAACTCATCACTGTTCAGCAAAATAAGAGTTCTCTAAATAAGGAGAATACTTCAGAGAACCTGACATTCACATTTTTCTTAATTTTCAGCCCAATGCGTAAATCTGTAGCACTATATCTGATTTCCTTCACTCTTGTTTTAGTTTAATTTCTATATAACAGAACATTTCTGGGACATATACTAATAGCCAAAAATAAAAGTTTTTTAACCTTATGCCCTAATGTACATTCTGCCATTTTCCACATGTGCATCTGTCAGTCCATCCATCCATTCATTAACAACTATGGATGCAAATACAAAGATGTTGAAAAATAAGCTGAATCTTCCTTATGTGTACAGAACATTATTGCACGGATTCTGAGAGTTCAGAGTTCAGAATAGTAACGGAATTTCATATTTTATTACAATAAATAGTTTATTAATGGCATTATTGATCTAATATTCATTCTCATACAATCACAGAGCTCTTATGTGGGGAAGGCTTTCTAATATGATTTAAAGAAGAACAAATGTGAAAACTGAAGATAAGAGCACAGGAAGCAGATATAAGACCTAAAAATGAAAAAAGAAGAAAGAAGGCTGAGAAGAAAAAAGGAGTTGGGAGGGAATATACCATGAAGAATGGGAGGAACATCTTTTGAAATTTTGTAGCATTGTTTCCTCTTATTCATACTCTTATTTTAAACAAGTGAATCACTTATTCGAGGACCAAAGTAAATTTTCTTTTCCATGGACAAAATGTAGTCATGGATTTTCAGTTTTAATAATTTCAGATATTTTAATTCACGTGAAACAACAGCAAAGATAGACATCTGCTAGATTTCACAATTACTTATTTCATTTTGTAAGATTCTTTACCAACCTTTCATCACAAATGAGTGGGAAGTGACTAGAAATGTAAAAGGCCACCAGAAGGGATACCTAACACTAATTACAACTTCATTACAACAGCAGCTAATGATAAGAGTTGCTTCTGACTCAGCAGACACTGGTCAACAGAGAGAACAAAAATTATGTGGTACACATGGCATTGGCAGAACTGTACATCCTTTGAAAATGAATCCAGCGAGCACAGCCAGAAGTGTTCCTGAAGTAGTGACCACAAGCAAAGAAAAGTAGAAATGCTATTTGAGATGCTTACCAACACAACCAAACCATTTCTTTTTCTTTAATTTTTACAGACCAGAGGATAGGTTCTTCCAAAAGCACAGATCCTTCCTCATGCCCAGAGACCTAAGAAAGGGTAAGACAATGTTCTTAGCCTGTGAGTGACAGAAAGACATTACTGGGGTAAAGACACTCCTTTTGACAGCCTCAGTGTTGTTAAGGTGAGGACCTAGACTCCTACCAGATGCTCTTATTTACAGGGAATGCTGCAATAGCCTTCATCCCTTGCAACTTAATATTAATGAAGTCTTACACAAGTATTAACTTAACTGTATTCCCACCATCAGCCTGTGACATACATAAGCATACGAGAGAGTTTTTGTTTTTTCAGAGGAAAAACATACTGTAGGGGAATAACTATCAGCTGTAAGATTAGACTTTAGAGCTTCACAGTGAGTATGCCTGTGTTTCTACTCATTTACTGTTGCTGCTAAAGAAAGAGAGAAAATAAATGTTCCACTAGCAAGTCAAACAACTCAAGACTTTTCACAGCTGTTCTGGCACTTTCTGGCCTGGCAGCATCATGTGATGATAGAGTGTCTCTGAAGCACAAAATGCCAAGTTTGCTTGTAACTCTTCAGCCAGGTGGGCCCAGAGTTTACAGGGAGAGAGAATCAGTGCATACTGAGAAACATCCTGTTGTTTCTCAGTACCCGGTTTAATCAGGATCTAGAGAATCTGAAAAAAACTGGAGGGAAAAAGTAAAAGGCCTTTTTATCAGTTTTATTGCTGTCATGAACATCCTGAGAGAAGTGAGAGGGCAATGGACAGAGAGCCTCTAACTTTCGTTATTCAGTATCTCCAATTGTTTCCAAGTAGTTTCTAAAGCTTTGCTAAGATTAATGTTTTTTAATAAGTATTAATTTCTTTCTCTCAGATGTTTCGTTGATAAGCTTTTTAGATTAGGAGATAATGTAAAGGACTTCAAAGGCTTATATAAGCAATCCCTTTAGGCCTCCTGAATACAACTGGGAGTAAAACTAATTGGCAGTCTGCAGTGAGGCAATTAGCCACAGGATGAAGTAAAATGGAGGCAGAGACTTGACAATTATGTATGCGTCATTACTTGACTATGTGCTTAGGTTTGTGTGAGTGAAACTGCTATTAGAGTATTTTGTTTTTATGGACAAATAACAGAAATCCATCTGGGGGGAGGAAAGCACTGAACCCTCCATTCTCATTCTATAGGAAAAACTGGCAATTTAAGTAAGATAAAACCACTATCTTTTAAAAAGGTGTCTTTGTACTGCAAACTTCATACTTGGTAAGCTAGTAATAAAGAAAGATCTGAGGGAGTTCCTCACCTCTTTTGCACAGTAAAAAGCAAACTGACGTCAATTACATTATTCTGATTTTCTTCAGAGATTGGAATCTAACCCATCTCCACTACAAACACATCACCGTCACAATACAAAGAGTGTTAAGTAACTTTTCCTTGGGCAGATGCTGGCAGTAAGATAACAGGACTGTTTCTTTCCTCTTCTTCCTCTGAGATCACAGTCATTATAGCAAACATTCAAATTGTAACTTCCTTTCATAAAAGTAAAAATGTAGTGGTACCATTCAGTGTGACAGATTAAAGGATTTGAAAATGTCAAAAGGCTGAAAACATTTTCAAGCTATCAGCAATTTTCACTCATCATAATTGTTCTCCGGTCTATGGGGAACTGCACTGCAGCCATTTGCAACAAGAGCAAACATAGCCCTCCCTCACAGTTCAGCGACTGGGCAGAAGAACTGCTAGCCTGAATCATACAGATTGAGCAAAATAAATTTTTTTCTGAGGAAACAGAATCTCAATTTGGGACCATTGCAAAGACTGAAAAAAGTAGTTTTTGACCACAGAAATTCTGTAGGAAGAAAAGAAGCATCACTGCTAGAAGACTTCAGTTGCTTTTATTTCCAGGAGTGATGCTATTATGTATAAATAACAATTTGTATTTCCAATTAAAAAATGTCTATTTCATAGAATCACAGAATCTAAAGCTAGGTCAGTTTGCTCAGAGATCAGTCCAGCCTGACCTCAATTGTCTCCTGGAATGGGGCATCCATCACCTCTTTGGGCAACCTGTTCCAGTGCCTTACCACCCTTACTGTTAAAACTCTTTATTCAGGGAGCTAGGTACTAGATAAGGAACAACAACTCCCTGGTGTCTTACTGCTTTGTTATAAATAATTTCTCTTTCTTACTTCTTCTCTTACAATTCTGCAGCAGATCACCTCCAAAAGGATGTGTGGTATGATCCAAATTCTGTTTTATTAGTAAATGAAAATACACAGCTTGAACTGTGTTTTTAGCTATGGACTGCTGCACAGGAAGGAAATGAAAAGGAAGGAAAGGAAGGAAGGAAGGAAGGAAGGAAGAAACAGAGAAGTAGCTGACAGGAAACATTTTGATGAAACTACATTGACACCACCACTATACCTCTGTGTTTAAGTCCTCTAGTTATTTAATTAATCATACAAGCTTGACATCAGTTCTGTCACCCCACTGGCTTTTCAATAGCAGCTCCAGGGCTCTGATTCTCCAAGATCATGAAGTTTTAAACTGGTTGACAAAGATTCAGATTTGGAACATTTCCACTCCTTCTCAAATAATATCATAACATCATAGGCAACTGCTGCCTAAATTTTTTGTCTGACAGGATGGTGAAGAGTGACAATGCTGGCAAAATTGTCTATTCAACTACATCATCTCTATCTAGCTATAGATTACATAACCTCTAGTTCTTCCCATATAACCATGCTTTATTTGTAACAATGAATTGAGTCTTTCTAGATTTAAGCTGCTCCTAAATTATCACCTCACTGCACAAATCACCAGCACATTCCTACTGTCTGTCAGCCCACTCTATCAGTCAGATCACTTCCTATTAAGTATAACTGCATTTACTAAAAAGGCAAATACATTGTTTTCTTTGTACCTTTAGAAGTATTTTATTGCACTCTGATCACAGATACGCCATACGTGGTGTTGCACACAATAAAGGTTCCAGCAGCAGATTAATTTTTGCTACACTTCCCCATTTAGCTTTTTAAATATTTGTTTGGATGTTTGTTTCCGCAGTGAACAGGATTTAAAATGATATAAAACCAATAATGAAGCAATAAAGTGCTCCCCTGTGCAGAGTTCTTACTGCAGTTAATAGGCACAATGGAGCACTTTATGGCTAGTGTTCTTGGATGTGTGAAAGTTTACTGTTATTGTGCTGCAGATGTTTCTAGGTAACCTTTAGTAAGAGTGGGAAATACAGCTTTTTGAGATTGTTGCTTGTGCTCGATGAGCATATTTTAGAGAAACCTACAGAGACAGAATGACACAAAGTAACAGTGACATTATTTCCTGAGAGCAGGGCACCACTGATGCGTCTCATTTGGAGCTCGGTAAACCACACAGTTGTGATGCAGCTTAGTGGGAGAGCCAAGTTTGCCTTCTGCAGGCCTACTGAAGACCTGTGTAAAATCAACAGAGAAAAACTACAGGAGAAAACTTACAGTCAAGGTTGGAAGAGGGGATATTGAAGCTATTCACAGAGCAAGAAAATGCTCTTATATTTTCATGTCTGTACACACGTGTAGCATATAGAAGTTTGAGATGCTTCATAAATACAATGTGCTGGCTGATAATGGCATCTGTTCAACTCGAACTCTGTGAGCAACTCGGAGAAAATTTTGTAATCATAGAATCACTGAGGTTGGAAGATCATCCAGTCCAACCATCCGTCTTGTTATTTCAGCTGTAGTTAATACTCTTGTTGTCTGTCTGAAGTAGTTAGAAGAAGCTAAATCTGAAGTGGTCAGCAATGGCTGAGACATTACTAGTGGAGATCTGCTGATGGGTGTCCTAAAAGAGCTGTAAAACTCTTCAGGATTTTTGGGGTTGCTCTGCGTGTTTATTTCCTCTCGTGTTACAGTAGAAATGCTTTTGTCTCTCAAGTGCTACATTTCCCTGCTATCCCTCTTCACTACTTTTCTGTATCATTAATGAGCATCTTTACTAATGTGAAGTTCAGGCTGGCTTACTGGGATGAGGTGTAATATTCTGAACTCATGTTCAAGTATCTTCAGTGCAAAGGTCTGTAATCCTGAAGAATAGGTCCAGGAAAGTTCTCCCAGGGAAAAAAAAAAAAAGAAAGAAAGAAAGGAAAGCAAAAAGGAAAGGAAAAAGGAAAGAATAAAAAGGAAAGGGAAAAGGAAAGGAAAGGAAAAAGAGAAAATAAATGATGGATATTAACAACCAACTGGAGAGTAATACAGATGTTAAAATATTGCCAGTATTATCTTCTGGTGCCCTGATATTTTTGGTTGCAGTTGTCTGGGGCCCATTACCCCTTGCTGCGTTGCTGGGCACCACTGAAAAGAGCCTGGTTCCATCCATTTGACAAATGCCCTTCAGATACTTACATGCATTGATAATATCTCCTCTCAGCCTTCTCATCTCCAGGCTGAAAAGTCCTAGGTCTCAGCCTTTCCGCACTACAAAAACTCTTTCCAGCATTATCTCAGTTCTGCATAAACATGCACAAGCTAGTTA
The DNA here is from genome assembly GCA_016647715.1 of Pavo muticus. Taxonomy (NCBI): domain Eukaryota; kingdom Metazoa; phylum Chordata; class Aves; order Galliformes; family Phasianidae; genus Pavo; species Pavo muticus. The sequence continues at coordinate 1,236,236 of JACDJE010000213.1, forward strand.
TTATCAACTTTCCTAAAGATCCTGATTTCATAATTCTACCTTTGCTTAAGAAGTTGATGTATGTTTTATTTCTGTCACTTAAGTACTTGCACTAGCTCTCCTTTAGAGAGTTCACAATAATGGGTTGTTATACATTGCTGAATGATTTGCACAACTTCAGCAGTGAGTGTTGTATCTTCTCCAAAATCTTTGGGTTTTATTTTGTTTTCATCAGTGGTAAACTTCAGCCTCTACAGAAGAGCTTTTTCTTCAAGGTCTCCAATACTTAAATGATTTCATTCATTTCCATAGGCAAAAAATTGGCATTTTTAAATAAGAGGTTGCTCTGAAAGAAATGCCTCCTATTTATTTTCTTGGAAACTACAACAAATCTAAAGAGCACAATAACACTACTTGATAGTGGCAACTATCAGCTACAAAACACTATTTTTTAACATAGTCATCACCATTAGATGTGCATTTTTGCTAGAGATGAATAAGAGCCTGCATTCCACGATCATAAAAATCCACACAGCTGCCCAGAACATGGGTTTTCTTTCACGTTGCTGTCACCACTGCTGAAATGCACCATCAACCACCTCTCTGTGCACACACCCGCTGGTTCCATAAACATTCAACAAGCATCAATGAATGTTAATGATGGGTGCATTTTTTTCAGTTCCACACCTTTGCTTCATACACACTTCTATGTCAGATGCCATTTTGTCAAACTGCCCCTTGGCTGACATCTGTTATGGCAACAAAATGTAATGGAATACAGCTGGGAAGGTGCGACATCTATGGCCATACCTCCAACATCCGCCTCTGACATCATGGGCCAACATAATAAAGTAGGGGGCATTGCTTTCAGAGCAGCCCTCCCAGAAATTTCTCAAGCTTTTTGCTGTGTAAACTGACGTATCCCATATTTAGTATATTCCATAAATACAGTGCACATATTCAATCTAGGAGAGCACATCAGTGTACTTAGCTGAGAACTGTAACTTGGAGAATGGATCTCCGGGATTGATGTTAATTAGATCTGACAACCACCCAATGCTGAGGCTCAGCACAGCTCCTGCAAGTGTCAGGAGCTCAGCACATAACAGCAGGAGCCTCTGTCCTTGACAACAGAGAGTGGTGAATACTAATCCAACATGCCTGAAAAGGAGTTTGCAGTATTCATTGCTTAAAATTGATGGGAGAAGTACCGTCTTATTAACAGTGGGATTCTTTAGTTGTTTCTTGCATTTTTAATGTGATAAGTAGGATTCTTCCCCACAGCACAGCGAAAACTCAGTATGGCAATGCAGGAATGATAAATGTCTAATGCTGACAGTCTATCGTGCATTCAGCTATGCAGCACAGGCAGACTCTGCCAGATGTCAAAGATGCCTGCACAGGAACTTGGATGGAAAAGCCTCAGCAGGAATTGTGAGCATACAGTACCTTTAAAGATGAACTTACCTCAGTCTCGTAGACCTGACCAACAGAGTTATTGGGCATGCATTGTTTGGGGTCATCTCTACTCTGGTTCATCATAAAATCACTCAGTTTTAAGCATGGATCTCAGCATAAATGTGTTTAAGGGTGCAGAGTATTGGTTTTAGAGGGAATGAAGGGAGGAAATCAATGTCAGAGGATATAAAGCCTAGAATTTTGATTTAGAAGAGCACTAAAATTTAAACAGAGGCCCAAAGCACTGTTCTTCACAGGATGTGTAGGATGAATCCATGCATTGCAAAGTGTGGCATAATGCTTAGTAGGGTGTGAAATTAATAAGAGAACATGACTATTTAGCACTTTAAACAACTGTTTTAATCTTTTAATTCCAGCATTAATAGTGGTCTAAATATTCTTTTTGTAGGTTGGAGTGGTTTCTTGCACTCTACAGTCCTTTACTTTCTTAATAGACTCTTTAGCAGGGACTGTTGTGATAGGATAAGAGAAAATGGTTTCCAGCTAAAAGAGGGGAGATTTAGTCTGGATATAAGGAAGTTTTTTATGGTAAGGGTGGTGAGGCACTGGAATAGGTTGCCCAGACAAGTGGTGGGTACCCCATCCCTGGAGACATTCAAGGTCAGGCTGGATGGGGCTCTGAGCAACCTGATCGAGCTGTAGGTGTCCCTGTTCATTGCAGGGGAGTTGGACTAGATGGCCTTTAAGGGTCCATTCTAACTCAAGCGATTCTATGATTCCATGATATGTGAAGAGACAAGACCACGTGGAAGACAGAACACATGGTGTAACTCCTTCATCTTCCACAGGTCCTTCATCTTCTTATTGAGTCTTCTTCATTTAATATTTATAAGGTAAGTGGGATATTTTATTAATTTCCAGGAAGCTTCATATTATGATTTCCATGCATTTTTATAATTTGGGCAACTAAATTTAAGAAATTTAGGAAAATTCAGTGCTAGATACTGAAGAGGTTTTTCTGGCTTGTAGCAATAAAAAGATGCAGTGCTCTCCAGAAGGAGCTGTCATGACAAGAATTACAGGACATAACTCCTGGATATTTGTTTTTCCATGCAGTGATGCGTTATTAGCCAAATGGATCCATGCTGTGAAAAGAAGTCTAGATGTGCATATTTCAGAAGTTAAAGGGTGACTAGAAAGACGATGGAAGTTCTGTCATCACAGGGAGCCACATGGAGAAGACAAGAGGAAAAGGGTTCAAGCTGAACCATGAAGAGGTTTGTCCTGATACAAGAAAGAATTTTTTACAGTGAGAACAATCAATCAACAGAACAGCCTCCCCAGGAAAGTGTTAGAATAACTATAATTGAAGGTTTTCAAGATGTAATTGGACAGGGTACAAGATATTTTCTTCCAGGTTCCCTTTTCTAACAAACAGCTGGATCTGATGATCTTCTGAGGTTCCTTCCAATTTGGGCTGTTCTGTGATTCTGTGGTTTATGATTCCTCTGAGATAGGGAGTGGAACATCATTGCTCAGGGATATCCTTCGTAGTCTTTTTCATGGCAATCATATCATTTCCTGCTTTCCTGTTCTTTGATCATTTCAACATGTTGTTCCACCATGTTCTTACTGACAGTCCCATGTTGGATGTATGCACTCATTCTGACTTGCAACTATTTACATAATGAGAAACCACTTTTATGAATCTCCACTGTGAGATTTTCTCTTATCTCTTCCTTAACTCTTAAGAAACATTTTGCTATGAATTTCACCGTCCGCAATTTTTAATTTACACTTTTTATTTTAGCCCTCAATTTCTTTATTAGGTGGTAAATCAGATCATAAATGCATTTAGTGTTAACAGAGCAGAAGATCAATGTGCATGCAGATGTAAGAGCTTTTGTAGCTCTTAAATCAAATGTGGATTTACACAGATGCAAATGCAGCCATTTCGTTCCTATGCACAAAGTTTATCTGAGATGCATAAACATACAGAGACTATAAAAATGAAGAGACAGCTGTTATAAAGACACAGAGGATATTCTACAGGTTTATAGAGCTTGGACCTGTAAATCTTAGAATTAGTAGAAGAGGAAATTTGCAGGGAAAGAAATTTAAGCATTTTCCAAGTGAGTGTTTTTGCTGCCAGGTTAGATAATCTTTTGACTAAATCCATCTAAAGGCTGATCCTAATGTGGTTATTCTGCACAAGCAATGCTTCCATTGCTTGCTCCACTTGAGGGCAACATGAAATAAGACTTTGAAGCCCACTAGGATAAAAGGTTGAACATTCTAACTAGTGGGTGATAACATAGGAAAGAAGGTGGCAGTAAGACTTTGAAGTTGTTGTTTAAATATTAATAATCAGGGGCTTTGTAGTGGAAGAATACAGATAATTAATTGGATACTAAGCTGCTCAGTGCTGTCACCAGAGAGGCATCCATGAGCATGCCAGGAGGCAGAGCAGAGGCACCTGGAGAACTACTGCTGCCAGGAACAGAGGCACTGCAGAGCTGTATGTCTTTGGGCTGGCAGCTGCCTTGGTTTCAAACCATGTCCCTCTTTGGGTCCTTATATTCTCTTTTAGGTATGGCTTTCTATTCTTAAACAGAGTTGAGTCCGTGGTGGACAAGACTGCATCTAAAGTGATATGGGGCTGTGCAAACAAAGCATAGGTGGAACACCACAAAAGCAGTAAAGAGCTGTCTTGTGTGACCTGCTGAACCTTGTCCCATTCCTGTGCTTGATCAGGAGACAGGAATAGCACTCTCTTCAGCTGCATGCTTGAGCTGAGATCTCTTCCCACTTGATAGGACCCAAAAGCATCTGTGGTGCATGGATCTCCTCTGGATGAGCAGAGTAGAGGAGCCTCATTGCAGAGGATTTGCCACAAAATCCTATGAACACCAACCATACCCAGATACGATGTTTATAGCCATGCTCTCCTACAATGGTGGTCATTTATGTAAAGCTAGATGAACAAACTCTGAAGAAATTGGCATATAAAATGGATAGAAAGAGAAGTAGATCTGATGTATATGATAAATAGTCATCTAGGTTTTTTTTGCTAGCCATGGAGTCTGTGAAGTATTTCTGGTTGCTGTTGACATCGCCTTAAATGTGCATAAAAGGTATTGTTTCAGATGGAATTAAACCTCTGAGACGCCAGCTGTAATATCAGACTACTGACTGATATCTAGGGACTCTTTTCCCTGTTTGCTGATGATTATGTGTTTGCTATGCAGTGGGAGGCCCTACACATGACATCTCAACAGCTTTTTAGCTATTTAGGTTGTATCTATAAATTCTGGAGCCCATGGCTTTTCTTTACTTGTGTCTGCTAAGTGAAAAAAGAACAGTAGTTCTATGGAAAATACAGAGTTCTGACAAGTAGTTCACTTTGTCAGCATATCACTTCTGTGAGGGAAAAAAAGAAATTTGTAAAGTAATGTAGAACACTTAATAGGCCACACGCCAGCTGTGTGCTGTGTTTTCCAGTCTCTGTGCCACACATGGGTTCCTCTTTGGAAAACCAGAGGAAAGAATGTTTTCCTCCAAGACTTAAGCATGGGTTTGTTTGACACACAAGTCAGGAACAGATGAAGCCTTAGATATCCATTACCTGTAAACTGCACAAGAGCAGACACAGATTTCATGGGACAGATTCCTTTGGGAACCTTCTCTTTTCACTTCTTTCAGGTTTCTAACTCTCTTATCTTGTTCAAATGCCAGCATTGCTCAGACAAGGCACTGACATTGGCACACTTTGCCTGCAGATGGGTTTATGGACAGTTTGAAGATTTTTTTTTCTTTATCATCCATGTGTTGCAGCAAGATTCTGCTCTGGTGAGGCCATATCTGGAGTACTGTGTCCAGCTCTGGGTTTATCAGTTCAGTAAAGACAGGGAATTGATGGAGAGAGTCCAGCAGAGGGCTACAAAGATGATGAGGAGCCTGGAGCATCTCCCTTATGAGGAAAGGCTGTGGGATCCAAGACTGTTCAGCCTCAAGAAGAGAAGACTGAGAGGGGATCTTATCAATGCTCATAAATATCTGAAGGGTGTGAGTCAAATGGATGAGGCCAGGCTCTTTTCTATGGTGCTCAGTGACAGAATAAGGGGTAAATGACACAAACTGGAACACAGGAAGTTCCATACAAACATGAGGAAAAATTCTTTACTGTGAGGTGACAGCACTGGCACAGGCTGCCCAGAGAAGTGGTGGAGTCTCCTCCTCTGGAGATATTCAAGACCCACTTGGACACTTTCCTGTGTGACCTACTCTAAGAAATCTGCTTTAGCAGGGGTTTGAACTATGTGATCTCCAGAAGTCACTTCCAAACCCTACAATTCTGTGATTCTATTATTCTGTAATATTGATCATCGCTGTTAACCACAAATGCTAATGCAGAATGACAAGAGGCCCTTGGTGGCATGATCTGCATGCAAAGAGCATAAACACTGCAGCATGAGCCTCAATGCTAAACACTTATGAATGATAAAAGCTCCTCGCCAAAGTAGCAAGATAAGGAGATGAGATGGCACCAAACACCAAAAAGAGAGAATTCCTGAAAAAAACTAGGAAGCTTCAGGGAGGTAGCCAATGAAGAGGCAAATTTCAAGGCACACAAGAGAAACATAGCTCTTTGTGTCCTGCAAAATTCATAGACCTCTGACTGATAAAGGGTGTGCATAACTGATAATGTGAATGCTCCATCCCTGGAGGTGTTCAAGAAGAAGTTGGACGGGGCCCTGGGCAACCTGGTCTACTATCAGATCTCCTGCCATGGCAGAGGAGATGGAATTTGATGATCCTTGGGGTCCTTTCCAACCCAAGCCATTCTGTGATTCTATGATTCTATGATAAAAGCTGAACACTGGGTCAGACTTTCACTAAGAAATTTTCTGCAGTTCTAAGGAACTTGTAGAACATCTTTTCATTGCTCTTGAATGTTTCTTGCTTCTACCCCAGTTCTAGTCCCAGCTGCTGCTCTCCACCCTGATTCTGGTTACGTTCCCTTCATTATGTTTGTTCATCTCCTTTGCAGATGTACGTGTCTGAAATTATTCTGTTGCCCTTTTTTTCTATGCTTTGTAAAAGCCAAAGGCATGAATTCACAAAAGCAGAAGTACATGGATGGATTAGTATTAGAGCTGGATACCCAAATGATCTTTTAGGCGCCTGAGAAAATACTTAAATGCCACTGACATTTAAACCTTTAACAAAGATACTATTTCTGAAAGAAATAGTGCCTTGTCTTTTAAAACTACTTAAACTCCAAATGCCAGGTGTGAATACTGCAAGCAGCACTGTTTTGTTGCTGCAGAATTCAGATATTAAAGCTTAGCTGGAAGCTCATTTACTGGAAGAAACCAGGCAAATATCAGACTAAAGCAACTTTCTCCTGCTACTGACATGCAGAGAAGTCTGCCAGGACATGTTTATTAGCTTCCACTCTAGGGAGATGCATGCTGTGGCTCTACTCAGTTTAATGCCTTATCTTTGTAAACTATTATTAATGCATTTGAAACATAGAACATGGAGATTCTAGTCTTAATTAGGCAGCTGATGCACTGAAACTGTAAAGGGAAGTGAATTACAGGAAATGAGTATTCTCAACTGTTCCAAGACGTTTCCTCATTGTAAGGTGTTCGTTCAGTGTAGCAGCAGCAATATCATCACTGTGGGGCATTTCCATCCATAGAGTGTGCAGATGTCAGATTTCATCAAAAAGGGCACAAAACCAGAATGTGTGTGTGCATGTATGTGTGTGGTTGCAGAAAAACATTGTAAAATAAAGTCTGGATTTTTTTTTTTTTTTCAAGTAAGACAGTATAACAGCTGAAGGCACGAGAAGTGAATCATGAAAGGTCAGTGTGTAGCATTGCTGCAGGCACCTGTTTGCCCCGACAGCTGAAGATGAATGCAGTTCATCTAAACATGCACGCTACCTGTTTTGCAAATGTAGCCCACTTATTGCCCAGTCAGACTTCCAAGAACCAACGCTGTGCTTAATAATGAGCCCCAAAACTGATGATGCATCTATTTCTGAGCCAAAATTTCTTCCTTCAGGAAATAGACTTTAAACTGCAGCTCTATCAAGAGGCAGAGTTATAAAAACTGCATCTGGAATTGCAAATCAAATGGGAAGATGAATGGATGAAAAAGTACAAAGTTTCATTCTCAGACATGCAAGCCTTTAATCAATGTCAAACGCTAACCTGGATGCTTTGAGAGAGAGGATGTACAGAAAGGAAACAGGCTAAATGAAACTATTCCAGGGCAAAAAGACAAAAGCAAAGAAACAAGTGGGAAAAAAAAGCAAAAAACAAAGCCGCTAGGAATATGTCATAGATTGACTGTGGATGAGAACAGTTGAATTAACATCTGCCTATTTGTATGTTCTTACAAAGTTAATGAATGTCATGGGGTTATCTAGATCAATCTACGCCCGTGGCAGGGGGGCAGTAGGCCTGTGGGCCCCCTGGCCCCCAAAAATGGGAAGGGAAAAAGGGAAAGGATAGGGAGATGGGCTCAAAGGCAGAACAACGGCAACGATCTAAGGAGGAAAACTAAATTTTACTAACTATGATATTGGAATGCAATATAACACAATACAATATAATCAAATTGAAATTGAGGCTAATAAATCAAATAAAATGAGAGAGTTTCCGAAACTGAAAGGCCTACTTTGAACTGAAGGCTCACGGCTTGGAAGCACACCCACACCTTCTGCCAGGCAGCGAGAGAGAGCGAGCTCCTGTCTGAGAGCCAGATCCAGTGACTTCCGTGACGTATCTTCCTCTCTGACTGTGAGGTCCCTTGGGATATGTAGTTCTTCTCTTTTGAGAAGCAGGTATCCTGAGAATTGTCAGCCCACGGAACTGGAGTATTAACTCTTTAATTACCCGTGCTTTACATGATGTTATGATGTGGAATACCAATAGCAAAACCACAAAACCATGACAATGAATTAACTAACTTCACAAAACACTCATAGTCCACATTTTGTCAGAAATATCATTATTTTATTACAACAGGACCTGCAGTCACATGCAAAAATATTGGTGCAATAAAATATATTTCCATTGACTGTTTGCTGGCAATTGACATAAAACTGTGTTTCCCCATGTATGTAAGAATTTCACTTCAACCAGCTGAACATGCTGTTTCAAGAAGTAAAACAAAACTGCTATTTAAATATGCCCCTTCACCCTCCCTCCCCTTTTGTATGGTCAAGTAAATTAAAATAGAAGGGAAAAAAAAAAAGAGAGAGAGAGATAGTCTGAAGACAAAATATCACATACAAAGTACTGTTGGGAACAACTGTTCCTGAAAAGTTCAATAAAAAAGCATAATCTTAAAAATGGTGTATGAGAAGACTCGAATTTTAAGTGTTCAAATGGCTCTTTATTGAAAATCCAACCTGGTCAAATAAATGATGATCATGATCTTTCAGTCATAAAAGAGCACAATTTACAATTCATTCACTCTTATATTCTTGTTCTAGGTATATGTACATGCTTTCCAAGTTATTTAGGATCACCTAAATGTATTTAGGACCGTGACATACTATGTGTCTCAATCTTTGAGGATAGAAAATGGAAGACATCCCATCATTGCTGGTGTTGTGATTGAGTTCTTATCTGAAGTCTTTGGCAGAGGTGCTCAACCATCATTTTTCATGAGTGTTTGGGTCTCATCCTTCATGACCAGCACATCACCTGTGTATCCCATGGTTCTAGGTGCTGGGATATCCTGACGTTTTATGGAGAACTGGAATGACTGTGAATTTTAAATCCAGTTTGCAGTATCTTTACCCACTTGGGTAGATGTGGCACTGAGGGGCATGGTTAGTGGGCATGGTGGTGATGGGTTGGGAGCTGGACTAGATGATCTTATCAGCCTTTTCTAACTGTAATGATTCTATGATTCTATTTTTATTATTTATTGCAAAAGGGGAAAACGTTTCATTTTGAAATGGCTATGCAATTAAGGCTCCTTATCCCTAATGACCAGCAAAGAAGGCATAGTATAGAATTTATCAATTAAAAAAAATAAGAAATCCAATCTGGATTACATTTGTTCCTGAAAAGGTATCAGCATGTTGAGCTCATTAATTGCAAATTAAAGTTTTCATTCTGGCCTGCCTACAACCACCCTTTCTACAAAGGCTCTGTTTACTAGATGCCCAGGTGGCTGGCATTCACACATTTATTGCATTATAGAAGGAGATTTGACAGGTTCTTATCACTTCAGAAGAAATAAATATGAATATTTGGAGTTATATAACTTCCTAAGGAAGCTTGATTCTTCATACTTTTCTTATTCTTGTAGTATAAGTATGTACGACTTTAGGTCTTATGTGTCATCATATAATGCTTAGCCTATAAATGGACCAAACTCTGCCCTCCATCTATCAGAGGTTATTTGGCCCAAAACTGTGACTGTAGCAAAACGTGACACAACAGAAATACAGGGAACAGATAATGAGACCAGAGGTTAAAGGATGTTTATAAAACTCACTGAAGCAAAATTAAGAGATAAAATTAAGATGAAAAAAAAAAAAAAAGAAACAAACAAAAACTATATGTCCTCTAAATGTTTTATTTATGTTTATTTTTTTTAATTGCCATTATCCCAGACTTTTAGTCATAGCTGTCATAAACACGAATGTTGCCTAAAAGCTATTAAAGATAAGTGATCAGAAGATAACTAAAGTTGAGTACATAGTAATTTTTTGGGAAGAAACAGCAACTTCCTTTGCTTGAGGCATCTACATTTACACGTAAAGCATGGGATTTGGCTTGTGAAGCCTTTTAGAAGCTATTTATATGTCTAGGTGCTTGTGTTCCCCACAGTGCTAGCCAAAGGTATGAATTAAGTGTTAACCTTAGTAAAGCATCCATACAATTTGACTTAAATAATGCTTTAAATCTGAAATAACTGACCTGGCAATAGTTCTTAATTGCAGCCTAGCTGCTGAGATTATTAAACTGGTACCATGACATCCGTGCAGCCAGTTTCCATTTGCAACACATCTGCAGCTAATCAAATCATCCCATGCAGCCCCACACTGCTTTACAACCCCAACCAGGTTAACCGAGGTGGAATAATTGGAGCTAATTGTTGCAGTACAGACATGCCGTGGGTAGATTTAAACATTAGGGCATTAGAGCACCATGTATTTATTCTAGAGGGCACTCATAATTCATTCTGAGCCATAATACATCTTGGCATTTGTATAACATATTAAGGCACTGTGCCAACAGTTAACTTCCAAGGAGTGCTGTGAGGTAGGTGTGTACATCAATCCCTATTTTACAGATGAGGAAACTGCGGCAGAAAGGTGTTTGACTCAGATCATAGCAGGACCCTATGTTAAAGGATGACACTGAAATCAAGATCTGAAAGTTATTCTCCTTGAAAAGGGCCAGTCCATACATATATATAGGGCTTTTTAAATCTGTGTGTGTGCCTACAGGTGAATCGTGGATGTGGCTTTTTATTTTTAAAATCAAAACTTGCTTTTTTATTCTAAAATCCTATGACAAAAATGTATCAATTTAAGGCTGTAAGCAGAGCATACAAAGGGCCAAATCTCCATCCTTGGGTCTCCTCTGTAGTGCCTATATAGTAACAGAGCATTCAGTAACAGACTGAGCTGTAGTGACACTTGAACCCCATGGGTTTCACAGCATAAGATCACAGTGGAGATTTTTGTTTTGTTTTTCCTACCCATCACCTATTTGCTAGCCTCTGGGAGCTTTACTCCTTCATCTCTAAGAAGTAATGTGGAGTATTGCAGCAATGTCTGCAAACACCTGTATAATACTCTGCCTCTTTCCCTCCGTGGTGTTACACATCTCCAAGGACAGAAACTCTTTTCAGAAGATAGGTCTTGCCACTGACAGTTCACAGCTCAGGGGGGAATATGCTGAATAGGAACAAGAAAGTGGAAGTGATTTGTCTGTGGCAGGAGACAGGCAAAGTCTGTCTTGCGGGGACCTGCAACCACATGTCAAGACTTCTTGTCCAGAACTTGTCTGCATGAGTCCACGTATTTCATGAGATTCTGAAAGTCAGCCATTTCATTTCCAGAATACAGCTCAACAAATCCTGCAAATTCTCCAGGAGTGTTTGCCCTCCAGACTGTTCCATTTTGCTTCCTATGATCATTTTGATTTCTATGATCATTCACAGAATTTTGTTTTCTATGAGAATGTTCTCAGAACGCGTGTATCCTACTATTCAATAAAGATGTGTTCCTGCAAAGTTTAATCATTACATCACGAAAAAATTTCCTACGAGAATCAACGTAATGGAGAGGATGCATTCAAGGACTTGTGGAATACACGGCATGAGGGATGCAGAGGTAGGAACAAAATCACTGAGTTTTTTTCCGAGGAGATGCTGAATTTCTGGAACAGATAACCTTTCTGAAACCTGTCAGCTCCATCACCTGTGAGACTACCCTTGATTCACTGTTTTATCACCCTTTACTTGTTGTAAGTCTTCAGGGAGAGACAGCAAAAACTACCGCAGTTTCAGTCTCGCAAGCTGAGATCTTCTAAAGAACTGAATGACATGAATGGTTGCTGCACGTTCAGCCTTGCCAACTCACCCAGGAGAACGAACTTGGGAATATTTCACATTGCACGGTCTTGTTGCCTCTCCCTGAACACCTATATCTTCGTTATCATCATCTTCTCCCTCACGCGAAAAGAGATCATTCAAGTGTAATGGGAAGCAAAACAGTGTAATGATGGTTGTCTGGTCAGGGAATTGAGAGGATGGGCAGGAGAACCAAGGAATAAGTAGGTTATTGCTGCAGGAACGTCACAAAAATGAGCTTTCAGAAACCACACTGCAGAGAAATAGGTTTTGATATCACTGGTGGTGATACCCAACCAGGAAAACACAGCCATCACCGTGGGTCTTATTTGACTAATAATCAACGGCAGTTTTGAATAGTTGCTATCAATGAAAAGTTTGCAACAAATTTTAGCTGTTAACAAATTATGGAAAAATGTAAGTACATTTTTGAGATAACTGAAATCTGTTTATGGACAATCTGGGTAGGGTGGGTACTTTGGATGAAGTATACACTGTGAATTATAGTTGTTCAACTCTTGCAATAGTCTGGAAGTCTCTTAGGATTTAAAGCAAGCCGAACAACTGACAATCTTGCCAGAATTCAAGTGTGGTTTTATAATATCTGTTTCAATAGGCTGAACTGGATCACTCTCAGTAGCAATTATGTGTTTCACCAAGCATCTGGAAGCTTCATTGATGTTTATATTTTCCTGCAAGTGAAAGAGAAAGAGGCTGATTAGTCAATATTAATTGCACTATGCTGCATATTTCCTGCATATAATTAAACTTTTCTCTGGGCAACATCAAAAGTTTACTTTCCTTAATAAACAGCTTTCAAAAATTGACTGTACTAAATAATGCTTACTGTAGTGTTTTTTTTTTTTTTTAATTAGTTAGGTTTCATGTATTTTATGATTCACATCTCCTTTAAATTAAACACAGATCTCACTTCAAATTACCCAAAGTCTTGGTGATTTGATTGCTTCAATAAACTAAACAAACAAATGCTAAAGAGATGTTAAAGACGAATGCCTGAAGTAAAGCTCCCAAATCCATATTTCATGACTTGAATGATTGCAACTCTGATTTTCAAAGTAATAATTTTCTATCAGCAATTACAGCCATTAATGACTCTTACTGTTTAAGAGACTTTTCCACAGTTTTGGGAAGGTTTCTTTATACACTGCTCTCAACAAAACTTCAGATGAACAGTTTCATTGAAAAAATAATACAAGCTCCAGTTATTCACAAAACAGCAAAAATAAGCTCTATATCATAAAGATTCCTCAGTTATTTTTTGTTGAGGCTGAGTTATCTCTAAAGTGTTGCTTCAGAAGAGATATGTCACCACTGTTTTTATTTTCAAGACAGAAATCCTCACCCCAGGGACTCAGACTGAGATGCACAGCACGTCTGTTCATACAAGGGCCTTTCTTCCACATCATGTTCAGCTTGAAGCAATCCTTATTCTATTTGTAGACTAAGCAGAGCCGAAACAACCTCATCAGTGAGACACAGCTCAGCACAATATATAAAATAAGCAGTAATACTGAGTAAGGATAGTAAGGATATTTTAATGACAGCCACCAGTGTGGTTGGAATGAAAAGTCAGGTTTTCTGGTATAAAATGCTCTCTTTCACTCTAGCTATTGGCACGTACTTCATGCGACTTCTGGTTGGACTAGATGATCTTAGTGGTCTTTTCCAACCTTTACGATTCTATGATTCCATGATTCTATGACAAGAGATTGAAACTCACTGCTGATATGGCATATCGTATCACACACCAACGATACATATATATGTAAATCCATATACAAATATAAGTATGTGTTGATGTATACACATATACTTCTCTTGCTCCAAGAAAATTATATATTATTTGCAATTTAAAGCTGACCCACATGTCCATGTTGTACCTGAGGCTTGCTGTACTTAGACCACAGCCACCCACACACACAATGCCATGAAGTCCACCTTCAGAAAATGCTCGGCATCAGTGCAGCAACACTAACAAAGTAGCCTGCAAAACTTAATGTGAAACACTTCCTTTGTGCGTGTGTTCAAAAAAGTCAGATGAGATGTTTAAGTATGAAGTTTAGCTATAAGAAAATAAACTGAAGTGTGTGTGTGTGTTTCAGTAGGGATGGTGCAATTACATGAAAGATCTTAGAATCACAGAATGACCTGGGTTGAAAAGGACCACAACGATCATCTCGTTTCAACCCCCCTGCTATGTGCAGGGTCGCCAACCACTAGACCAGGCTGCCCAGAGCCACATCCAGCCTGGAGATCAAAAACCAAAGCAATGGATTCTGTGAGGCTGATTTCTAATCCCCTTGCAGTCTATTGCAAAGTTCCACAAACTCGGCTGGCCTCACTTTTGCACCACAATAAAGACTTGAAGTCTGTGGATTTAACTGAAAATGCTAATTAGTGCCAACAATTCACAGGATTCTTCAACTGCACAATTGAATTTAAACATCTGAAGTTTGTCCTACAAAGAATATACATTGGTTGTAAAAAAAAATTAAAAAATGAAATCTTTAGACAAGCCATTTGCATAGTAACGCCTGGAAAGTAACAAAGAGCTGAGAATCAGGTCTGCACTGAGCTGTCAAAGCGCTACAGCATCACATGGTTCTCTGGGACCAGACAAGCAAATTCCTTAGGCAAGCACCAAAAGTCTTTTTCAGGACACTGTGAAATTTTCTTAGAAAAAAACAGGCAATGAGAAATGTCTCAGAGCTGCTTAGTGAGCTAACGATAAAACAGGATTGCTAAATGTGAAAAAAAAAGCCACGAGTCTTTCCCATCATGTTTTCTGTTATTAATAGACTGGTAAGCACTTCATTTAGCTTTGTGCTGCTTCTCTTCTGGGATGGCAGCATGTGATTTTTCAAAAATGCCTTAGCGACTCCCTGAGATTGTGCCCAAATCCGTTAATGTTGACATCTATTAACAGCAACACTCTTTGTCAGAGACATAAGATCAGCATTTTATCCGAGTGGGAAAGAGGGATTGACCCCAAGCCCACAGAGACATAACATGGGTGTAGGTGGCCATCTCTTATCCTCACTGTTGCTAGACGAAATTCCAGGTCCCTGAGATTAGAAATTCAGAAGGAAAAGCAATGCTGTTCTACCTCAGCTAGAACTCAAACCAAATCAAGATCAGATTATTAAACCATCTTTTTGCTTTTTGGGAAGAAAGCCAAAACTGAATATGTGAATATTGTTTTGACATCAAAATTCAAAATATTTAGTTTTGGTAAAGATGAAATGAAATGCTTTTCTTTTTTCTGCACTGCTCTTTTTCCTTTTAATGAATTGATTTACCAAACTTAACTCATATTGCTGATTCCTTTGCTAGTTGCATTTTTGATTTAGTTTACTGTTTCACAGATCTACTGATTATTATAAGATTTATGCTGGGCTCTCACCATTCCACCTGAATAACTCTTGATTTTCAGTTCATGCCCACCTTCCTCTCTGCCAGAGAACCAACCCTGCAAATTGCATTTCCAGCCACGCTACTGATTTTCTGCTCTTGGTTCTGAGTAAGTGGAAAGGAATAAATTCCATGGCAGGGAGGTTGGAACTGAATGATCATAAGGTCCTTTCCAACCTAAGCCATTCTGCAATTCTAATTTCAAATCATTGAATCATGATTCAATGATGAAAGGAATAAAAGGTCCCACCCATAGTGTGTTCTGGATCAGTCATATTATCTCCCAGCTTTTGGCCCAGTGACTCCTGAACGTGTATTTGAACGGTCCAAACCGTGCAGTTGAAAATTTCTGCCAGGGGACAAGGGAGCAAAAGAGAAAGAGTGACCTCTACAGCCAGCACTGCTGTTCTTAAGTTTGTGTCCAACTCTAGCCTTCTCCCATGGTTCGGATGACAACTGGAATGTGGTACAGGAGAGAAGCAGCACATTAAGTCACTCACTGCAAGGAGTCTGTGCTCATACCACCAAAGCAGCTCTATGCCTTGACCATCCCCCTTCGATCTGTTGTTGCCTTTTGTTATAACTCTAATCCTTGTCCCAGTTCTGTTGACCAGACATTGCTTGATTCTGATCTATCTAATGAAATATTGATTTCTGCACCTCTCCTACAGCGTAGGAAAAAAAAAAAAAAAAAAAAAAAAAAAGAAATAAAGAAAAAAAAGAAAAAAAATTAATATTCTCCTAGGGAGCAAAGCAGCTGCAGAGAGTAGGAGGTGATCTGCTATCCAAACAGACACCCAGGGATCTGACAATTTCAGTGAATAGGAGGTGTTGGAAAGCAATCTAGGAAAGGACAGAAAAGAAGGAGCAGGTGCAAATCCATCCAGCAAATACAAAGGAACAACAATCAAGATGTAAGACTGGACATAGAGGAATAGCCACAAACATCCTACTGATTGTACTGAAACATGGACACAAACCCCATTATGCCTAAAAATAAAATTCTTCATGTTTGAATATATATATATATATATGAGAAAGAACAGAGTGAAATGTCTTTCTATGTAGAAATGGTTTAACTGTTGCCACTATTATACATTTTGTTCTACACGAAACACCACAAGAATCGTGATGACTGCTGCAGATCACCTTTCCTTCAAATTGTCCAACTGTGAGAAAAACAGGTTCGTGCTACCCTGGGTGGTGAACTGGATGAAGGGCAGAACTCAAAGTGTCACGGTGAATGGGGCTACGTCTGACTGGCAGCTGGTCACCAGCGGTGTTCCCTCAGGCTCTATTCTAAAGTTACTCTTGTTCAACATTTTGTCAGTGATCTGAATGCAGGAGTTGAATGTATCCTTAGCAAGATTATCAATGATGCTAAGCTGGGAGATGCTGTTGAATCCTTGTAGGGATGAGAAGCTTTGCAGCGGGATCCAGATAGATTGGAGCGCTGGGCAACCAGCAACTGTGTGAAGTGCGAGGATGAAAAATGCTGGGTGCTGCATCTGGAATGGAGAACTGCCAGACATGGGCATAGATAAGGTGATGAGAGGCTGGAGAGCAGCTCAGCAGGAAGGGACGCGGGGGTAATGGTGACAGCAGGGTCAGCCCAAGACGGCAGCCAAGAGGGCAAACCAATGACCAGACATGTGAGAAGAGCAGTAAGAAGTACCAAACAGGTTCTGACTATACATTAGGAAAAAATTCTTTACCGTGAAGGTGGTCAGACACTGTAATAGGCTTCCTGGAGAAGTGGCTAATGCCCCATGCCTGTCAGCGTTCAAGAGGCATTTGGACAATACCCTCATTAATGTGCTTTGACTTTTGGTCAGCCCTGAAGAAGCCTTTCAGTTGGACTAGGTAATCTCTGAAGATCCCTTCCAACTGAACTACTCTGTTCTAACAACATGTGTGCAAGCATATCTCCCAAAAAAGGGCACTTGGAACGTCTAAACCATCACCAGTTAGAGATGTGAACCCCGGACTCTACTACTGCAGCTGAAAAAAATCAACTTCTCTTAAGTAAACATTTGCAAATTCCAGAACACCTTGGCATTACGTAGAACTCGTCAACCACATAGTTTCCCCATTTTATTTCTATCATGCAATAAAATCCAGGAGCAGGGATATGGCTTTAAAGACCTTTTAACCTGCACTCCTCTGGAACAACCAATTTGAGGGAATGGCTACACAAATTCCCTTATCAGAGCTACCTTGGAAGGTGCTGGCAGCAGAGACTTATTAAGATGTGCTGTATCACCATGGTTGGGTTTCTAGGAAAACATAACAGCACAAGTTAAAAAGCATCCAGGTGCATGAACATGAAACTCACAGATGTGAACTGCTGTGACTGCACTACCAAGAACAAGATAATTTCTGGAATTGATTTGTTAGAGCTCATTGAATATGCTGCAGTAAGAAAGCTTCCCATCAGGAGAAGTAGATCAAGTGTGGATTCAGGGCAGTCTGCCTGAAGAAAGGCTGGCTGTGGTCAGAGGCAGCTTGCATTGCCAGCCCCCACGGATGAGGAATAAGCGCAGCAAGTCCTAAGCCAGAGCTCAGCCAAAGGCTCCCTTAGATTTAAGATTTTCCTAAACTGAGCAATTTGATTGTTTGGAATAAAAAATTAGGAATTTTCTTTTTGGAGGAAAATGTCAAAACGTCCAGGTTTATGTAAGAGGTAGATACAGTAGAATTAAGTAAAACACATGAAATTGCATCTGAACACAAAGAACAACTTCTTACAGTGGGGATGACTGAACACTGGCACAGGTTGCTCGAAGAGGCGGGGGACTGTCCAAATTCAGAGATCTTTACAACCCTACTGGACTCCATCATGGACTACCTGCTCTAGATGTCCCTGCTTGAGCAAGCAATCAGGCTAGATGACCTCAGAAAGCCCCTTTTTCAACAGTCCTGTAATTCTATGAATGTACAGCTTTTGACCAGCACTAAACAATATATTTCATAACAGTGATCCAGAGAGCTATAGGATAGATCTGATAGATCTTCAGGGCCTCTTTTGTGCCCTGAAGCAACTCTTCTTTTAGTTCCAGGAAACAAAATCAACAATGTATTCTACACATAGAGACTGTATATCTGAACTGAAATCTTCTGTCGAGATGTCAGCCTCATGTCTTGGTTTACGGCAGAAGCCGAAGTATTTTCTATGGTTCTGTGCAGTGAGATGGAATAGATTTTGAGAGGGGGCAAATTAAAAAGACAACGTAAGGAGCAACACATTAAGGATGGTTTAAAGTCTCGAAAAAGTGAGTGGACATCTCAGTTATGTGAGTGACATGCTGGATAATTACATGTGCAACAGGAATGAAAAATTTTCTTCCTTTAAAAAAACACACTTTTCACAACACCATACAATATCATATCTTAGAATGGTTGGGTAGGAAGGGGCCTTAAAGCCCATCCCGTTGCAACCCTCTACCATGGGCTGGTTGTCATCCACAAGCTCAGGCTTCCCAGGGCCCATCCAACCTGGCCTTGAGCACCTCCAGGGATGGGGCATTCATAGCTTCTCTGGGCAGCCTGTGCTAGTGCCTCAGTACCCTCTGAGTAAAGAATTTTCTCCTAACATCCATTCTAAATCTCCTCTTTAAATGCAATTCATTAAATAGTTTACTAATCAATATGAGCAAACCAAAGACACATATAAAAGACATCAAGTTCTCTACTGGACTTACAGCAATATATAAAACATGACTATATTGCATTGTGCTGTTGCCCAACAAGGTCCTTCTTACATGAGAAACTGTCAAAATAAGTTTTATCTTTGTAGGGAGCAGAAGATTGGAAAAGGCTGAATGTTTCCTTTAGATTAATGTAAGAATCCAGGCTAGCACAAGAGAATACAATAGGTGGCTCAAATGATTTATATTAAAGTTGTTAAGAAAAAGGGCACCAGGGAATAATACAGTGATGTTTTTGGTGTAACATTCCAGTGTTATAGAAAAAAATTTCAAACCATTGACAGCATAAAATATGGTAGGTACATATACAGCATGCAAGGCAACTAGAACTAAAAGATGAATTTTTATAAATAATCACCTTTGTTTTTCCAAAACACATAAATCATATTCAGTTTGTTATGAAGGTGATAACATTTCCAAGCTTGCTGGCAGAAAACCTCTGGAGACCTAATTATTCCAGGATACCACAAAAAGACTTATTACTTATTTGAACTGCTAAAACTGCTAGCTGCAATATGATGACTTCTCTGTCAGCGTTATTCCACTTAAGAAAAGAGTTTCTATTTTCTATAGCAACCATGGGCAGGTTTTTATTTTCCCCAGTCCCAAGTTCAATTATTTAATATGCCCTAGGCTGAAAGAATACTGGATATATGCTACAACTAATATTTTAAAATCATAGCAATAACAACTTCTGTTTAGTAAAAAAAAAAAAAGGACCAAATGGGGAAATTACTGTGATCTAGCTTATCATAAATGTTGTGATTTCCCTGTCCTTAGAGTGATTACTCTGCCTTGAATCATTTTAAAGCCTACAATTCTGGATGAAGATCAGATGTGGAGATCTCAGAATATCAGATCCTAGGCTGTATCGTCAAAAAATAGTCCGATAAAAGGAACGGGGGCCTCAATTCTCACTTCTCCCCTCAATGGCTATTGAAGACAAGTCTTGTCATAGCTGGATTACTTTATATTCCAACATGACTTCAGTGGTAAGCAGAGGACTGCTTGGCCAGCAGTTATTTCTACGCCAAATGAAGTAAGAAGAATCTAGATAATTATTGTTTTTAAATAACTCAAAATCTTAAGCTTATTTGGCTTTGAGAAACTTAGACTGAACTTCCTCTTTTAAGATGTGTTTTAAGTTTAATTGTCCTTTGCATTTCCACAGCTCTGCCCAGGATAGGCCACCCTCCACCATCATAACAAAATCTCTCTGCCACCTTTAAAATTGTTTGTACACGTCACAAAAAATGTGGTAGAGGTAGACAGATGGGAACTGCTTTCTAGAATTCAGATTCCTCTCTCATAGGTTAAAGAGCAGTGACCAGCTGCTGATGCAAACCAAAAACTAGAATAATGAAACCTCTATCCCTCAAAGAAGATCTATCCTGTACCACCGTTACATCACATTATCTCTGTAAATCTCATAGATCCAAGCATTTTAAACCAATCTGCTGTTCATTTCTTCCCAGAGTTTTGTTTGTTTGTTTGTTTTGTGATTTTGCCATTAGACCTTGAGTTTTTAGTGAATAGATTCTTGTCCCTGAGAAATGTAGACTCACGTATGTGTCAGGAATGAAGAATAAGTAGTTCTGAAGAAAACAGCCATATACAACGTCACACATCATAGGTGAGCTCGATATCAAATACAATGAGATATTTCATGTTATTTGTTACCTGAAAGGCAGATAGACACCTAACAGAGTATTGAAAAGGGCCAGAACATGTAATTCTTACACAAAAAATAATCTGTCCTGATAAATTCCCCTAGCTCTCCATATCTTCTACTGAAGCTGCTATTCCAAATGCTTTGCTCTCTAGGTTTTCCTTTTCTCCTGGAATAACTAACTTTCTGCCATAATTTTCATGTAGAACTCGATGTAAGAGATCTCAGTCTCTCAATTATACCAGAACTAAACACAAGCCACAGCAAATTTTTGGTTGTCCTAGAGAGGAACACTGGATTCTAGTGGCTTCATCCAGCACAAATCAGCAGGAATGACAAGAACCCTATTCATAGAGAAAGATAATTTACTCATGGACATAGACCAAAGTGTTTCCCTGAAGATGGCACTTCGAATAGTGACTACTTTGGAGGCCTTTCAGTAGGAATAAGAAGACGCTGAATACAACGACATCTCAACCCACAACTCATAAAATGCCTGAAACAGTTACCTGCTGTTACTTCTGCTGACTACAAGTGAGACTTTCTTTAAGTATTAATACTTTAGAAGATGTCCAGACTAGAAAAGTAAAATGCAAGTATACCATCTAAGAATTCCTAAGTAACTTTCATAAAGCGTTCATACAAACTGAATGCAAAATTTTGTCTTTCAGTCTGCTAACAATTTTGGCCAAATCAGAGCCAAAATGTTTGTATTTAAAATACCCAAATGTCCTCCTGGGCTGTTAATGATGAGAGCAGTTTTCATAATCAGAGAATATAGTAAACATAATATCCATTGAGATGTTGTGTTTAAATCATTATTTCGCATACAATCAAGCTTCTACTAGAAATCATTGTCATGACAGAAATGAAATAATCAGAATAATATAAATTCAGGTTCTAGCAACTTGAGATTAATTGGATACCATTGTTGATGATAGGAATCACAATATGAGATTTCCTATCTTTTTACTGAATGTAATAGAAAAAAAATTGGTCGCATTGTGATAGAAACTACACAAATATAATAAGTGTGTAAGTCACATAACCTAATTTTAGACAGCTATAAAGAGGATATAGAGAGTTAAGATCTCTTGACAGTAAATGGAGAGCTAGTATTCCTTTTAGGGAGATGTGTCCAATTCAGGATGATACAGAAAGGTACATTTTTCTCCATTTACTCTGAGAGGTGTCTAGACAGACACATCACAGGCTTCTCACTCTGCTTCAAAACAGTTAGAGGAAAAACATGATTCAAGGCACTGAGATCAAAATGTAGGTGGAACTTAGGTACATGGGGACAACAAATTTATCCAAAAACGCCCATTCAGTATTGGAAGGGGTCAAACACTCCTCTCCTAAGTTCTGTGAATATGAGCCAAAATTGAAGGCAGACAAAAGGCAGGAAATGCAAAGCAGATTTATAGATAAAGAGTTGAGGACAAAGGCTATATTTAAAAGACTAAACATACTGAAAGCGTTTGAAAATATAATGGTGGGTATTTGATCTGCATATTTATTTATTCTTGGTCACACCCTTTCTTCATAAACAGAAATCTTGTCGAGGTGTATCTAGAGGCAGAAGCTTTCCATAATTCCTGTGCGGTAACCTTCTTAAAGTTTTACTGCATTTTTGGAGTACAGTTTTTACACATACTATCACAATTTCTTGGGTCTTTTATTCAAATTAAACTGCATAAATGAAAAGTCCCAAGGTTATGACAGTCTTTCACAAACTATAGCAATAAGCAGGTGTCATATAGTCAAATAGGGTCTGTGAGACAGTTCCCTTTCATAGAACCTCAGTCTTAATATGTCAGCTCTGAAAATTTTCATGTACTGAAGTTTTATGAGAAACCTCAAATTGATATATTGGAGTCATGACCTGGATATACTGGGTCTTTTCACTCTAAACATCCCAGTGCCTTTCTAATTTTAATCTTGAGTTTCTTATAGTCACCCATGAAATCTGCACCAAGGCAAAGAACTGAACATAAGAGAAGCTCATTCAGCAGCTTCAATACTCTTTTCCTCCCTGGTTATGTGACTTTTCTGAAAAGGCCATTGAGAATGAGAGCTTATAACATTTAGACGACTATGAGTGCTACCATGGATTGGCTTTCTGGAATTTAACACGATGAAGCTCTTGTCTCAGATCAGATTTCTTAGGGACAGCAGTTATATAAATATTTAGAGACAATATTCAATGCAAGAATTATGGAAAATATTTTCACAACCTTGTAAGAAATAGGCTTTGTATCTTGTCAAAAGTCATCTTCTTCCCCAGGCTATTACAAAGTATGTTGTTGACCAGTTGTGTATTTGCTGCTGGTCTATAATCTTAGAGAATTTGCATTTCATATAATTGCATATAATTTGCTTTGGAATAAAACACCTAAAGGAAATACAAATTACCACAGAAGGCTTTATGAATTTGCAAATTTACCATTAATTAAATCCACCAAGACAGAAGCATTGCAAGTTAGACATTTCAACTTCGTGAGCTATTTTGGGGACCAATTTCTCTGTTCAAAGAAAAACATTTAAAAAGAAATTGAAACTTTACCTTGGCTGATGTTTCAAACCAGCCCACAAACCCATTTTCCTTGCAGAACTGATCCATCTTGATGCCGTTGTTCATAAGAACGTCTATTCCCTGGTCACATTTGTTTGCTAAGAGGACTGTTGGCACAGGTTTGCCATTTGGAAGAACAAGTTTAGAGTCCAAATCTTCTTTCCATTTTGTCACAGCTTCGAATGTTGCGGGTCTTGTAACATCAAAGACAATAAATGCTCCCATGGCCTCTCTGTAATACACCCTGGTCATGTTTCCAAATCTTTCCTGACCTGTGGTTATGAACGTGGGAAAGCAAAAACAAAAACAACTTGTAAAAATCATTGCTTCCAATCTAAGTCAGTATTTCACATAGCCCATTTTCTAGTGGAACACTATTGAAGATAGAGCTTGATTTCGTAAGTCTGCCACCTCTGGAAAGCTATTATTTGTCTAAATAATTATAACTAGAGTGCTAGACTCATTTGTATGAGAATGAAAGTATAGCAAGAAAAAGCAGTTAGAGGAGTTTTAAAGCAAGCATCCAAGGAAATGTAATAACAGTATGACAAGCTTGAACTTCAGTCTTATTAAGTGGCCAGATTTTTGTGGAAAGTACCATGGCTCTTGGTACACTTCATAGGATTTAAACATGAGTCACAAAAGATCTAGGTATGAGATTTGAAGCTCCATGACACTACATTATTATTTGGGAAATATCTAACCCGGCTGATCTCCTTATGCATGAAAGTCCTGCATATTTTCAACCATAACTTAATTAGGTTCTTGAGCTACACTAGACATTAGATTCATTATGAACTTAATTACTGGTGAAGCAAAGCATAAAGGTGAGAAAGGTGAATTTAAAACCTTACAGAAGTGGAAAGAATTATCAGAACCAGCACAACAGTAGTACTATAAAGAACTAAATTGCTCCAGTAAGAGGTGGGAGAAGAAGTTTCACACTAGATCTGTTTAGAAGTTTTATGGCTTTATTGGCTGAATTCAAAGAGTTTTATGGAAATATATTTAGAGATGAGGATTTTTTGTTGTTTGTTTTTTTTTGTGAGGAAACAGATAACATTAGGTTTCAATGTGGACTTTTGGAAATGTCTCAAATTTCATATGATTAACAATGAAAAAAAGTCAATGATGTTAAGATGTGATATATTGGTGATAGGGGTTTTGTAAATATGTATGCTATTTTCACAGGAAAATTGACAAAAAAGAATATTTCCAAAAATACACAGCATTTTCCTTGAAGTGAAAAGAATTTCCATTGATCTTTATTGCCAAGCTGTGATCCAAAAATGAACAATTGTAAATACTCGAAACATCTAATGATAACAGCAATCTTTAAGCAAGACAGACATTGTATTTAACCATAAGCTTCCATAGCTGGGAAAAGAGGCTATGAAAATAGACAATGCTCCATGGTAACCTGCTTCTAGCCTTATTTTCCGGATGCGTGTAGTTTTGAGTAGGTTACAAAGACAAGAAGATTGCCAGTTTGTCTCACCTCAAGGAGGTTACCTGGGAAGGCTTTATGTGATTAAATGCATTGTCAAATGTAAAGCTGGGACGAGAACTGGGCTTCTAGACCGTGCAGTTTCATTTAATGGAAATGGCACTGGCCAGGCAGACTTAGGGCCTGCCCTTGGAATTTACTGAATGCACATCATGGAGACAATACCACGTATTTGTATTCATCTTTGGTTTTATGCAATAGTTGTTCCAGCAATGGCAAGGTCTTTTGAAGGACGCAGAAACCAATCTGTATCTGACTTCCCCAAATTAATCTTAGATTTCTTTTTACCTTAAACAAACGCTGCTCTCCATTGATAAAGCAAGATAGAAATATAAAAAATCCAGAAAATACAAGGTCATATTGAAAATTTTTTATGGTTATCTTTATTAAAATGCCTTATGATTCGTATCAGAAGGGAAAATCAGATTCATGGCTAAGTCATGTGCTATACAGCAATCTCCTTGTTGAGAAAATGGTTTTCATCTGCAAGAAGGTACGTTCAAAAAAACAGAAATCTGATCAACATCTTCTCAGCGAGGTCAGAAGCAACAAATACAATTCGTTTTTGATGTGTTACAGTAATACTTCTTACTTTTCATGTAAATTTCTTAGTTGCTTACACTGCAGATGTGATGTAGATACAAGAATAACTGAACTTGCATCTTACGCATTGTGTAAGTTGTTGTGACACAGTTCTCTGAGATAGGTGGGATGTTTTGTCATAGAACATGCACTGAATCATTAATTTACAGCATATAAATCATATATCACAAAGCTGGAGGAAGGAAAGGCTCCAAAGATGTGTTCTTCTGGCTAACAGTGGCTCATAAAACACTGACAAATTCTATGACACTAATTTCTTCTCCTACTTCCAACTGCATTTGTGGATACCCAGGTTTTTCATTCCACAGAAAAGCCCCTGTACCTGTAAAAGCTGCTTTCTGCAGGCAGAAAGAGCTCACCAACCTCCATTAGAAATCACTTCCAAGAAAGGAAAGTAATGAGGCCAGTGGCTGGATAAAGTGCCTAAACCCTTTTTAAAATGATCTTCCCTATCAGCTGCAATTAATATGAACATATTTGGCATAAAGACATTATGAAACTTTGAAAAGAAGTGGTTTGTAACCACAGACTTTTAGTACTATATCATTTGCATAATAGGTTTACTTTTATTTAAGCTGAAAGGCAAAGCTGAAAAGGGAACTCTTTGTCTGTGCTGTGCTTGTGCAAAATATTCTTAGCATCCAGGAAGACTCTTTTTTCCAAAGGTCCCACTTTATGTGAACAAACAGTTATCTTAATAGATGAGGTTCCTAAAACCATTTCCTTTTGCAGAATTACTCACAAAAATAGGCACTGTTTGATGTATTAAAGGTGTCAGAATGTGGCTTCAGGTTTTCAGCAGCACAATGGTTTAGGCAGTAATTAAGTTAGAAAATAGATAAACCATTAGGTATTCAGTGGTATCTCACAGGCAGTCTTGAACATTAGAACCTGCTTTATAGCAAGAATCTGGGGCAGGTGGGTTTTGCTTTTAATGGGAAGAACCAGAAACCTGTTAAACCTCTTATGTAGATCACTGTGCTTTGCTGCACCTCTTGCAAGGCCACTATGTGGCATGTGACATCAAACCCCACAAGTCTGATTATTTTGGTGCAGTGAGATGGTGGTCTCCGTTGAGATTCACCAGCCCCAACTTCATTCACTAACATTCACTGACTGTATCTAAGATTAGGGTCTCTTTGTAGTCAGTGACTGAGAAAAGATACCCAGAGGGCATCTTAGCCAGGACAGTCACTTAAGACGTCACATAAGCTTCCCTATGGAGGCAAAGCAGCACAACCTAGGAATTGACAAACGTGAAACCAGGAAAATATCAACAACAGGGTTGAACTTGATGATCCTTATGGGTCTGTTCCAACTTGGGACATTCTGTGATTTTATGACTCGATTTATTTGATCCCCTGGTGAGGTAAAAAATAGTAGCTAACACTCAGCTGGTTCAGTAAAAGATGCCTAATTGTTAAACCAGACAAATTTTGATCCGCTTTGAAGTGATCCCAAACAGATGAAGGTGCTAAAGCAACAAGATTTCCATTCAAAAGGATTTGCTATCTGAATGGTACCTGTCCACACATTTATACTGATATCAGAGGCACCTCTGCAGCAAGGTAAGGTATCATTTAATAAGCTTAAAGCAATCAACATCTGAACTTTTATAGCTTATATAAATGCACCCTACGTAAGAATAAGTTGCAGAACTCTGCAATGTCCACTAGCCACTATCATCATAAAGTAATAAAAAATGATGAGAAAGTGCTAGTATCTAAAAAATAGCTTAGATAAAAATTGATTACAACCATCTAAACCCCAGTTTTACAACGAGTTTCACTTCTTGCCACTATCCCTCATCCTACAAGGGGAAAGCTTCTGGGAACCACTGGTCTTTACCCAAAACTGAGAAGCTAGAAATTGTGCAAAAGATTTAAAGACTTTTTATCTTCTACTTCAAAATACCTTTCAGAATTTGCACCCTGAAGTCACATCATTGTCTTTGTAGAAGTAGGACTGAAACTTAGCCTAAAGGCACCCTGCATCTGGCATGCCAAAATGTGGAAAAGCAACCTATGAGTTGGATCAGGCCCTCAGATCCCATCAAATCACTACTGAAATAAATCCACCACAGTGAGGGACATATTTATGATTGTAGAACAGTAATTTCAAGGTAACTTAGCCTGGAAATCACCATGACTATCTTATTTATGCATATGTACTGTAATCTTCAGCAGGCACTAAAAGCTTAAACCACTGAGGATACACTGTGCCTCGCACTAGTGAATGGTCTCTTTACTCCTTCTGTAATATAACACTCCCAGCAAATTTACAACTACTAAGTCATGTGACCATATCTATGCAAATAGCGTTGTTTCTGAAGGTGGAAATTGCAAGGAAAGCAATTAAACTGGTCTTTTGTCACTGGTATTGCCCGGATGTCTCTAATGCAGTGGACCAACTGTTTATGAATAGAGATCCAGCTTTGTAAAAGCAAACCAATATGTATTTGTTAACAGTGAATAATGCAGCCCACACACACATAGCAGGAGGGATAATGGCAGTGCTGAAATGGTTCTGAAAAAGAAAGTGGGGAGGGGAAGGCTCTGAGTGCTGCTCTCTGCCCCACACCTCTCCCAGAGAGCAGCTGCCTGCAGTGAGTCTACAGATAAATGGGCACAACACATGGACAACAGCACAGAGAGGAGCCTTACAAAGAAGTGAATAGCAAAGACATCTGGACACGCTGTCTGCAATAGGTGGTTTCTTCTGCGGAGCTACCCCACAGGGAAGGGAGGGAAGACTACAGTGATCCTATCTTGTAGGAGCCTTGTTCAAAATATGACTGTTTCCATTAAAGCTTCCTTTCTAACAATCTCCTGACAAATTAAAAAGATGCTCACACAGAGGTAACAGATAGTTTAAAAACAAAAACAAAAACAAACAAAAAAACAAAAAACAAAAAACAAAACAAAACAAAAACCAACAGAACAAAACAAAAGACAGAGGAGCAAGATTCCAAGATATTTCACACAGCAGTAGAGGTGATGGCATACTTCAAGAAGTACATGAATACCATAGCACATTGTTTGGGACATTCAGTGAAATAAAATGGAACTATTGAGATGAAATTAAAGACAAGGAGAATGTTACCATGTGTACCTATTCTTATATCTGTGATCAGAGGTATGTAATTGGTAAAATCGGTTCCTTAGTGGCACCACTCCACCCATGAAGTCACCAGGTATATTCTTACTAATAATACACATAAGCTTCACACTAATTTTACTCAAAATATTTTTGATAAAATTATTTCTAGATTATTAAACAACTTACTGCCCATTGATGCAAACAGTGAAGTGTAAGTAAGAATACACATTATGCCTGGTAGTAATGTTGGCTGTATGAAGGGGCAGATGAGAATGTGAGAGATGCAGAGATATCTGATATATATAGATATGCACAGATATATATTCATATAGAAGTACAGATACAAAACAATATTGACACGTTTGCAGCATTATCTTCAATTTAAAAATGTCCTAAATGCTAAGCCAACATCCTTAAGTTTGGTTAAAGAGAGAAAATGCATTGTATCCAACATCTTTATCAGTGATAGACAGTGGAATCAAGTGCACCCTCAGCAAATTTGTTGATGTCACCAAGTGAGTGGTGCAGTTGACAGAACAGAAGGAAGGAATGCCATCCAGAGGAACCTGGACAGGCTTGAAAAAAAATAGGTCCATGAGATCCTAATTAAGTTTAACAAGGTCAACTGCAAGGTGTTGCACCCGGATTGGAGCAATCCCAGATGTGAGTACAGACTAGGAGAACTCCTTGAGGGCAGCCCTAGAGAGAAGGATTTGAGGTTCTGGTGCATGAAAAACTGAACATGAGCCAGCAGTGCGCTCTTGCAACCGCTCTTGCAACCCAGAAGGCCAACAGCATCCTGGGCTGCATCAACAGAGGAGTGGCTGCAGGCTGTAGTGGTCTCCCTCTACTCTGCCCTCATGAGGCCGCATTTGGAGTACTGCGTCCAGGCATCGGACCTCCAGTACAGGAAGAAACTGCTGGAGTGGATCCAGAGGAAGGCCACAAAGATGATCAGATGGCTGGAGCACCTCTCCTGTGAAGAAAGGTTGAGGGAACTGGGATTGTTCAATCTGAAGAGAAGGCTCCGGGAAGACCTCACTGCAACCTTCCAGTACTTGAAGGGAGCTTATAAGCAGGAAGGGGGGTGACTTTTTACATGGTTTAATAGTGATAAGACAAAGGGGAATGGCTTTAATCTAAAAGAGGGGAAAATTAAGTTAGATGTTAGAAGAAATTATTTACTATGGGGACGGTGAGGCCCTGGCACTGCTGCCCAGAGAGCTGTGGATGCCCCACCTCTGGAGGTGCTCAAGGCCAAGCTGGATGGGCCCTAGGCAGCCTGAGCTGGTGGTGGCAACCAGCCCCCAGTAGGAGGTTGGAACTGAGTGGGCTTTATGGTCCCTTCCAACCCAAACTGTTTTGTGATTCTATGATAATTTTTATCCTCAAAGCTAAACATGATCTAGTAACAAAGATTCTAGCAAAAGACGGGGGTTGCTCCTACCCCTATATATCTGTGTTTTGCAAGTGATGACAAACGACAGCCACAGCAAGGACAAAGTACTTCCACTACCACCATATACCCAATCAGTTTCACTTCACTTTTATTTTTAAATGCTTTTTTTTCCTCACCAGTCAGATGCATTATTGTAACTCCACACTGCTCTGAATGGAGAGTGTTACCTGCAGAACTTATTTTCTAAGTACAGCCATCAACAGCTAAAGCTCCTTACTCAGAAGTCATTAAAACTGAGACAGCACTGTTTATTACCAGCCACTGTCTTGACCTTCACAGAGATGCTCTGAATTGAGCAATTCATATGAAATTTAGTACTGTGCTGTAATTCTCTCTGTCATGTGTGATAACTCAGACAGCATGCTAGTCATTCAGTACTACAACTCAGTCTAATTGCTTCTGCAGCCTGACTGAAAGCTACATCATATGATCCGCCAGCACATGATTAGTAGTGTAATAAATCTCTGAAACAAAGCATGCAAAATACATTCTTTAAGTCCCTAATGCATTCAGAATTTACTATTAAAAGCTTTTTTTCTCCCACGCAGAAAAATTTTGCTGGATGTATACATATTTATCATTACAATCAATCACTGGTAAGCAATAAAAGCAATGCTTTCCCCATTATTCTGACTTGTAATAATGAATACTGGACGTGGGCTTATTTAGTACCATAAAGCCCCAAAACTATACGGTTGTGTAGAAAGGCTGAGGGTATGCACAAAGCAGCATTGTTGCATAAGTTTTAGTACCTCAGTGCCAAATTCAGTGCTCAGATACGAGTCAGCTAACTGCGGAAGAAAGGCACTCCCTCCATGGATATGAATGTTAAGAATTTTCCTATTTCAGTAGTTTTACTCGTTACAACACCATACAAGAGCCCTGAACCCACAGGCTGGCACAGCTGCCTAACAGCTGATGCAATCTGCACCTCCATTCCCTACTTAATGAACACAGATTCTTAATTTAGAGTTTTAAAGATGCCCTCCTTTCAGCAGTAAGCTGTTGTGTTTTTGCTGAACTTGGATTCTCATGTATGCTACATGAGGAGGGATTACTTACAGCACGCACAATATGCCACACGCAGCTTTTATTTTGCCCACTGACTCAAAAATCTTCAAGTCTAGGGAGGGGCTGGCAAAAAGTAAAAGCTGTAGTTTTAATTGGGAGCCAAATATAAGAAAACCACGGACTATAACAATGCTAATTACCTATTTTTAATAATTTAAATATGCAAGTATAGAGTTGGACTTCTTTACTCTTTTTCT